>NIUQ01000291.1:0-57432 GCA_002796945.1 Plectus sambesii
CAGGTAGTGTCGGTGCAGCCGACGGACGCGAGCGGCGGCGGAATGTTGGTGTCGCGACGATCGGACGACGGGCACTTGGACGTGAGGGTGGTGTATGTACGCGAGTTTGTGCTGCAGTGTTCGGCCAGTCCCTACGCGTCGCTGCCGCCGCCCAATCTGTCGAAAGTCGTGCTCGAAATGAACGAGATCGTCGCCAAGTTTCCCAGCCGCTTCCAGGCCGCGCTCTACTCCAAGCGGCACAATCCTCAGCTCGACCGCCATCTCCTTCACCGCCGCGCGTAACTCTAATCGCTTTTAACGAGAATGTTGACCTATTTGTTCGTGGAAGAGAAGAATGCTTGAAGCGCTTTTTACTAAAGTCGGTTCTTGGCTACGTCGGAGTTGCTCATTAACTGTTCCTTTTATCGATCGTCTTTACTTCGTTTGTCCGAGTGATTTTGTCGTTTTTGATAGTTATCGCTTTACGAGCAATTCTTTTGTGCCAGATCTATCGCATACTTCGGTCTTTACCGTCTGGTCGTCTTCGATGTGCCAAACTGCGCTCGTTGTGATGATTAATAAACGCGCACAATATGCGATTTTTATCCGCACTACAGTTAGCAATATACTCGAACAAATCGTATTTGTCGAAAACGGCAGATTGCACTTTATGATAGATATCCGAGAGTTGAAGAAGTAATCATCGTTTGTTGATTGCTAACACAGTCATTCCGTTCCTCGAACCACGTAAATAGCGACGGCAAGGCCAAGAAGAGAAACCACAGCCAGAGTCTTTAGCATAAAAGTCTTGGTGGTCAACGTTTCCAGGATCTTTGATGAAGCCGATTGACGTTCGTTGGCTTCCGATTCAAATGCAAGTCGTCGTGTAGTCCATGTCTAAAAATGAACATTGTTGCCGTAAGAAGCGCGCTATATGGCGACCGCTTACGATTCCACTGGCATGAGTGACAGAGACGGGTTCCGGCTGCATTGCAGCACTGTGCTCATACTTCTGCATTGTCTCGTACCGCTCCATCATTAGGTGCTATCATGTCCGATGAGCTTATGTTTCTCAAGTAGCTTCATATCTGAATCATGTGAGGCATTTCCAAGGCCGGAGATTAAAACGGAAGACGCATTGCTGTCATAGCAACGAGTGGTGTCATGTCTTAAGAAGCTATGCATCACGCGCCAAATTGCGTCGTCGGATGAGGACGGTCGTGGTGGCATAGCATAGTTCGCGAAGCCGCGGGCAAGAGACCAGAGGACGTATGGCGTCGCTGTCCAAGAAGATCTTCGATCGGCAATCGCTATTCCTCCTCTCGCTGGTAAGTCAGAAAAATCTCTCGTTTTGACTGGTGACGCCAACGGAACGACCGGTTCATCTCCTTGCCCATGGGGGCCGGAGACAGCGGAAACGGTTGCCGTGGATACTCTTTGCTAAAAGACCTGGCTTCACCGGTAATTATCCGCTGAGCGCTTTGCTCCTCGTCGACGCAAATGTCTCTGTGTGTCCGGGCATGTCGCGATTGCCCGGCAGTGGAGACAGCGGGCAGTCGACGTCCAGCCAATCCAAAGAACCCACTTTTCGCCCTAAGCACCGCCGCCGTCCCTTCGCCGTCGCCAACTTGTCAACCAATAACGCGGTTATGGATAAAGATAACGTTCCCGAAAATGTTTCTATTTCTAGCTATTTTTGTCAAAATACTGACAGTATAAGCTGTCTTTCAGGAAAGTAGCCAGCCTCGTTCGCTGCAAAAACCACCTCCGTCACGGCAAAGGCAGAAGAGCGAGGGACGAGACAAGGATGGGAACAGCAGCCGATCGACAAAGGGACGTGTCGCTGGGGTGTTTCAGCCGTGTCGCACCAGTTCCTTGCCTCCACTACCGAACGTTCCATCTCCCGTATCGTCCATTGTCAGCGTCTACGAAGAACAAGTCCCCGAGGAGATTGAGGCTTCGCATCCCAATGAAACGAAAAAGAACATACGGTATCGCGCTTACCTTCATCATATGATCCTCATGTATAAATTCTCATAAGCAAAAATTATTCAGTGTAACATCCGCCAAATCGATTGTTCCTTCCAAAATGCACGAAGACGACGTTGCCGCTCCCGTTGTCACAAAGAAAAAGAAGAAAAAGAAGAACCAATGGAATGTTACTGTCATCGACCGTCAAGTTCCGCAAATTTCCTTGCCATTGGAAGATGTCGAGGTTAAAGAAGAGGTCGTGCCAGCTCTACAGCAGTCACTGCTACGGCATAGACCATCGTCGCCCCGACCAACCGGCGATATATTCCCCGTCGTCAACGTGCACGCCGACCAAATTTCCCAAGCCGGAACACTCGGTATGCAGAACGCGCATTTCAATGTGCGCGAAAATAAAGGTGTAGGCGAGTGATACTGATGCTATTGCAGAAGTCCCCGGAAGAAAGTCGATCAGATCTGTGTCCCTTTATTCAACAGATGACTCGATTCGCCTGCCTTTGGGATTGGACGACAATGATTCAAGGTCGATCATCATTGTGCTATCCGGTTTCTCGTCGATCACTATCATTTACCAATGTGTTTTCAGATTGAGCTTCATCGTTCGCGAGAAGTTGCACGCTCTCGCCAAAAAGATTCATCGGCGCACGTCTGATGTCAAGCAGCACATTCGCCGAGCGCCCACGCCAGAGGATGACCGCGCTTCTGTCGCCTCTACGGGCGGCGGTGCGTCCTTTTCTAATCATTCCAGCCAATTATTGCATGACGCTGTTGTGATCACAATTGTTGCGATTACAACTGCGAGCAATGAGGCAATTGATGAGTTAATCACGCGCGGGTCATAACTGTCCAATCACCGCAATTGCAAAAGTTGTGATCATATAGCTGGACTGCTGAAATAATTCTGACGGATTTCACAAAATACCAATAGGTTTATATCATATGTTACACATTCTTGTCGTAATGCATACAAACCAAGCCAGAATTATTTCACCGGTCCGACACTATCACTTCCATTTAATAGCGACACTTTCTACATAATATAAGACACTTTCCAATGAGGACGTTTTCCCTATGGATATGACTTGAAAAACGTCCTGTTTGATTTGGAAAAGGTCTTCATTGATTTTGAAAGCGCCCTTATGGAAGTGGAAATGGCATCCATTATGCCTTAACGCAGTTCTATGAAATAGACACCGGTCCAGTCAAGTAAACGGTAATTGCAGCAGGCAGCGCGATGGATCAGCACCGGCGGAGTCTGATGTCGTTCATCGGCTTCTCGAGGGCGACGGCGTCGTCGATGAGTCAGTACTCTGACCTGCGACCAGAATATCTCGAAAGGCTGTTGCACATGTCGCCAGCTCGACGGTTTTGGGAAGAACACATTCGACGCAAACTTAACAGGCTCGTGCCGAGCTCCGTCGATCCGAACAGTTTAGACAGCGCCGTACTGTGATTTGTGACAAGAACAATGACTGTTTCAGGCAAGAAGTATCTCACCTGGCTCGCCATCGTCACTCTCTCCTTTTTGTACAACGCCTACGCCATTCCACTTCGATGCGCCTATCCCTACCAGACTCCGACCAACGTTGGTTACTGGATACTTGCCGATTACACCTGTGACGCCATCTACTTGCTCGACCTTTTGCTCATCAAACCGCGCATTCGCTTCATGAGAGGCGGCCTGGCAGTGGTATAAATTCATATTGAATTAAATCACGCCCACTAACGACGCGATTGGCGGCGAATGAGTGTAATTTTGACGTAGAATAGGACAGTAAATATTTTAGTCAACCGGTAAATGTTCCAAATGTCGGAACTGAATTGATATAACTAGCGCTCCGATCTTTCAGTGGCTAACTGAGGCCAGGAAACGATTATTATTCTTGCTTGCGAACTATGCTGCTAAATGAATATTTCATGAAGCAGTAGTCTACTTCTTCCACGACCGAATAAAAGCAAGCCAACCCTGTCAGTATGAGTAGCTGTCAAAAGTGTCTTGTTTCGAAATGAATTAGCGAGCTCAATAGATTACAAAGCGAAAATGATTGTAAAAAATGAGGCTAATTAATCGTTCGCGGCCGCTAAAGTTCGCCAAAAGTTGAACTTTTTTGCATGCTAACATTTGTGAACTGGCGGTAAATTGCGAATTTGCATAATGACAGAAAGAAGTGTAAGGTAATTGCCATGAAACCACGAAGCAAAATCGCGTCGCAGCCATTCGCATCACTGCGGGCATCCATTCGTGTCACTGCGGGCATTTATTGTCTCTTCTCAACTCTTCGTGTTCAGAAAGAGAAGGCTGACATGCGACGCCATTATTTGATGACAGCCAGCTTCAAACTGGACGTTCTCTCCTTACTTCCACTCGATATTTTGTACATTTGGTTTGGTTGTCAATCGTACCTTCGAGCACCAAGAATATTAAAAGTAATGAATTTTAAATCATCCATCATCATTCACCCTACTTTATGAGTACGATTGCAGTTTATGTGTTTTGGTCAACTCTTCAGCCTGGCCGAAAATTGGGTTTCGAATGCGTATATCATTCGGTAAGCGATAGTCGAGACAATATATCATTTCCACTTAAACGAGGACACTTTGCAAATCAACCAGGACAATTTCCAAATCATATCGGACACTTTACTAATGAAAGTGGACATAACGCTATAGATTTTTGTTTTTAAATGTGTCCTCTTTGATCTGAAAAATGTTCTTATTGAAGTGGAAATGGTAGATATTCTAAAAAACAAAAGATGACACTTTCAGGATCGGCAAGACGCTCAGCTACATGTTGTACATCATTCATTGCAACAGTTGCGTATTTTATTCGATCAGCGCTTGGCAAGCGTTCGGTCAGCTCGGCTACGAGATCGACGGCGAATGGTATCAGGACACGTGGGTATATAACAACGAAGGCAACGCCTACATACACTGCTTTTTCTATACGACCAAGTTGGCCACATCAATCGGGAACAATCCGGGACCAGTGAACGTCATCGAATACTTCTACATGACATTCTCGTGGCTCATGGGAGTGTTCGTGTTCGCTGTGCTACTTGGGCAGGTACGATTATTGAAGGCACTCTGATGCAATGTCACTCTTGAACGGACATGTGCACAGCTTTGAGCTTTTGCTTTCAGAAGGGGGAGGGTAATCGGCCGGCTTGACAGCGTATATACCCCCAAGAATTTTTCCCCTCTCAACTTCGTGATCTTTTATGAAAAAAGATCGCCAAAATTTGCGTTCCAAAGAGTGAAGTGATCCCTTTATTCAGGCAAAATTTACAAACTTCAAAACCGTTCGAGCGAGACAGATATGAGACCTTTTTGGGGGTATATAGCCCTCAATACCCTGATCGATATGTCAATGCTGTTGAACGATGTAGATCGGCGACATCGTCACCAACGCCAACCGTAATCAAGAGCATTTCCGTAATGCGATGGACGGCGCGTTGGCGAAGTGCAGCCAGCTTCAGTTGCCCGCAGAAATGCAGAACCGCGTCCGCGACTGGTTCATCTACACTTGGGACCAGCAGAAGTCACTCGGTGAGTGTGGCTGTCGTTCACAGATGGATGGATTCCGTGTCGTACTGAATGACGAGACGGTAGTCCTTTCCCGAGAACTCGCGGCGCACGCTCTCCATCAGACAGCGTTGCGTGTCGGCGTTGGCTAGACTGCGCTGAGAGCTGGCGAGCCGCGGCCGACTGAACGACGAGGAGCTCAGGGGGCGGGCGTCGCCGTTCGGCGTCGTCGCCAACGACCGATCGAGCGTCATTTGTCGACTCAGCGCCCATGGGGACGAACGCGTGCTCATGCCGTCCATATCGCGAATCATCGAGATCTTGCGCGACTCGACCAACGCCGCCGACAGGAGAACGCCAGTTGTGGCCAGCGCGCCCACTGACGGCGACACCAAGTTGGTCGATGATACGTCGTCGTCGGTCGTTTTCGATCGACTGCTTCTCATGCTTCTTAGCCTGCCAAGTTTGCCAGCGCCTGCAACAGAGTCGTATTGCTGAGATTTTGAGAGGGTTGCGGGTCGCCGCACCAGGGTAATGATTTATTTTGGTAAAGTCCAAGAAGGAGTCGTGAGTTTCGCCGGTGTCGCGGAAGCTGCACAACAGTTTCGCCACTTGACTGCGCAATGAACTGTTGAAAATCAAATACACCGTCGGATTAGTCGCATTGTTGATGAAGAAGAGCGTCGTGACGGTAAATCCGACCCATTTCGACTCGAATAGCCGCGGCAGCCACTGCCACGTGGCCAGCGACAGTAGAAAAACCTGCGTGTCGCAAAACGTCGTTATCAAGGGTCAATTGTAAAGAGCTGAGCAGAGATCTGACGACCAATTACCAAGTATAGCTTGGAAATTGTTTATACACTCTTGACAGTTGATCGCAGAAATAGCTCTGCTCAGCTGTTCATACTGACCGTGGAGACGATGGCGAACTGGACGAAGAGCCGGGTTTCTCGGCGCGAAACGACGGGAAAATGAGTGGTCCCTTTGAGGATGATCCTCATCAACCGAGACTCTTTATGCCACCGATTGCGTTTCTTCATCAACCAGACGGGCCTGCGCCGTTGGCCGCGCTCGCGACAGAGCTTGCGATATCTAAACGACGACGACGTGATTGACTCGTTCGTCGACTGCAACCGCGTCGTACGCACTTTTGCATGAGCATGCGACTCTGTCGCACTTTCCAGATGATGCATGCATAGCAGAAGAACATGATAGCTATGGAGAGGCCGTTGACGACGAGGTCGACAAAGGCGTAGGGCGTACTCTCCAGCTCGAAGGTGGCGGCGTAGATTTGAGCGTCGTACACAACGTAACAGCAGGGGAACAAGCCGGGAATCGCCACGGCCGTGCCGAGCGCGTACCCGGCGGCGATCAGCAGCAGAGTCTTCTGTCGTGAGAATAGGCGCGAGTACTGTTTTGAATAGCAGATGTTCACAAAGCGATTGATACTCATGAACAGCAAGTGTATCACGCCGCTGTACCAGAATGAGTTGTATACCGTTATTCCGATTCGATTCAGCCTCTCGTCATGCGAAATGTATCGCTCTCTGCAACGGTTATACTACTTTCGCGCAAAATTCGTTTTTAAGTGGAATTGGTCTACTTGAGCGCAGTCGCGGGCAATATGTGGCCAACGCAGACGAGTAGCATGGAGGCGTCGATAACCGACAAACTGATGATCAGCCAGTAGCTGGTGAGCGAGCTCAGCTTCTTTGAAGTCAAGATGGCGATCACGATGAGCACATTGCTCACTATGCCGTACACGGTCAACACACCCCATACGCCGACGACAATTGCGTCGTCGACGGTCGTGTCTTCGATGGTCGTGTCGTTGGCGAATGTTGCTAGCAGACGAAGGTCGTTTGTGATATTGGTAAAATCTTCTACAGGAGTAGTCGTCCATTGCTCGGACATGTCCGCGCACGGAGGACGATTGCGATTGAGGACAGCAGTAGCGATGTAATTGAGAGGAAGAAGCGATTAATTTCGGGGGGGGGGGGCGCCGTCTCAACGCTGGCCAGCAGCGCGACGAGGACTGGCGAAGTTTTCGGGCAGTGTGAGGCGTCCGAGCGGCTAATTCGATCAGGCGTCGAGGCAGATCGCACTCGTAGACAAAGTTTGGTCGACGTGGAGCACTCTGAGAAAATTGGCTGTGCGCACGCCGCTGCAGATGGCGAGCGCACAGCGACGCAGGAAGCGCAAGACGGCTACCTCGGCATCTCGCGAGTCGTGATCGACCACGGGCGCCGCTTGATCGCCGCTGATGCGCTGACGTCACGGCTAGAGTAAACTCCGACTGTCAGCAGATCGCCGTGGCGCCCCTTCGGGCACTGGTCGCTGCTCGGCATGCCGATGTTCAATCCGTCGCCGTGTGTGCACCGGCAACCACCACCCGTCGACCGCTATAATAAGCTTTTGACTCTTTGACGACTGAAGACTGATTAAGCTGTTCGACTCGATATTAATCGTTGGTATCCGAATAGCTCACGGCGGGCAGTCAATTGTTTCCGTCGTCAATGATGGGCGGCTGTTGCCGTGTGGGGCCGCTATTAGGCGACGTCGACATGCGGTGCAGGCGACTGGGAGCACTGTGTCCAGCTCATGAATACGCGATCGACCGTCAAACACAGTGGATAACGAGAGTTGTTGCTTGCAGATGAGAATCGACTGATATCGAGACTACCCCTCAAGTTACAAACGGATCTCGCATTATCCGTGTAAGTTTCGCATCATTAGCTATATATTAGCTACACACACCTGTCTAAGCGAGTCTGTTTACGTCAAAGTTATTTGATAGCTTTGATAACTGTTTTTGGGCCCCCCCCTCCCTTCGGCGGTCCTTCACCTCCAGGCTGTACGTCCGTGCCATCCAGTCGCTTTGCATCGACACACACGCGTGTGCTCATTGAAAAATTTATTACCCAAGGGTTATCCGAGGCGCAGATTGCATCGGACTCATTATTTTTTTACTCGACCCTAATTTTAAGGGCTTTTCGTTTTCAAGAATGAAATTTAACTACGTTTCGCCTATTTGTCCCCAACAAAGTATGGTAACACAGATGTTTTTCGAGCGCACTGCGGCCCACACCTTCGTCATACGATGGCGATCAATATGAATTACGTCATACCTCGTATCCCTTCAAGGTTGACAAAGCATACTCTGCAACACAGCTGAAAATATTTTCATAGCGAACTTGTTTATTCAATAATTAGAAGTAAGAATGACAAGGCCTAACTTCGCAGACGAGTCCGCAGCACGGAAGCATAACGAATGCGTAGACAAACATTTACTTTAGGCATTACAATACCTTGAGCAAGGTGCAACTTTTCATCGATTGCGACCGAGCGCTCTTACGAGATCTAGTGCTCAAACTGAGACCCGTCATATTCCTTCCCGGCGACTTCATCTGCAAAAAGGTAATTAAGTTCGCTTAATTCGACCAAGTACTGGACACGGTTCGCAAAAGCCAACTAAATTAAGCGAGTTTAAGTGCTTGACACGATTCGCTGATGAAATAAATCTGATTAAATTGAACGAATAACTATAAAAGTTTTCACATCATATGCTATGTACTCTTGTCGTAGTGGATACAAATCTGGTCAGATATGACGAAGAATTATTAATATCATTTTGTTGCCAAAGCTGGCCATGTTCATTGATCACTGCAACTCTAATGATCCCATAACGAGCTCTCAGCTGACAGAGGTATTCTTTCAGGGCGAAGTTGGCAAGGAGATGTATATCGTCAGTAAAGGCATCTTGGAAGTAGTGGGTGGAGCGCATAACGAGACTGTTTTCGCTCAGCTCAAGGAAGGGAGCACGTTTGGCGAAATTAGGTGAGAGAAATTTGCTTATCACACTACGCAATCACTTGCGACGCTTGTTGCAGTCTGCTGGCGATAGGCGGCAACAATCGAAGAACGGCCAACATCCGCTCAAAGGGATACTCGAATCTATTCGTCCTTTCCAAGGATGACTTGAATGATGTCATTAAAGACTACCCCGAAGCACAACAAATCCTCAAGCGCAAAGCCAGGTAAACAACACCAAGGCCCGTGATAACTGAACCGATACATTGTGCTGTTGTTATGCGCGGCGTGTGTGTTTTCGTTCAACGTGTCGAAATCTGCAGGAAGATGTTGCGCAATGACGAAAAGGCGAAACGCGAAGAACAGAAACTGGCCGACATGGAGAGTTTGACGAGAACGTGCGCAATCAACGCTGAGCTGGAAACGCCAAAAATGCTGGAGACTGTGGCGAAAGTGCTTAATCCCGAGTCGGACGTCAGTCGAAAGCTCAATTCGGCCCTCGGTTCGGAACAATCGAAAATAGCTATTGTCATCAACAGTTATGTTTGCAGGGCACTCGAATCGACGATCGTCTCATGATTCCAATGTTTGGAGCTCCGACTCGGACTCGGAGATTGAGGAACTGATTCGCACCGTGATGGGACCGCGTGTGGGCGCCCAAATTCACTCAGCTGCGCAACAAGACGTTGGCCAAGATACACAAAGCGATCATGAGTGACTTGAGTGTTTGCCGTTGTGCGTCAAATTGTGTAACAACATCGCTCTGTGATTCGTTCAAATCGACACGATTCACGATTGGCTTGCACTCTCGCCAACCAAGGAAGGAAGAAAGCGGTGAAAGCCTGTGCCACTCGCAATCGCGAGGAGTACTCAATTGTGACTGGCGTTCGACGGCGGCTCGGTCGCTGCGAATTAGCGAGCCGAAGCTGATTCCCCTCGGGTGGGTGTTCCCCTCTCCTATGCGCGATGGCAACCATGGAACTGTTGTGCGACGGACAGATTCGCTGCAAAATGGTGTCTAACCGCTTCATTCGCAATGGTTTCGTCGCTTCGGCCAAAGTAAACTTCCACTTTCCACTTTATCGAACGCTGATCAGCTAGGCTTGTCGGTCTTAGGTTTGTAAATTGCGCCACTTGCGTATCTATTCCGAAGCCGACGGTCGCTGGCTACACTTGGAGATGTCAAAAGTGGCATCGTCGACGGAGAGCAAGTCGGGCAAAACGATCATCTTCAATAAAGTCGACCTCATACGCCGCAATTCTCGAGTACTGTACGGCGCTGGCATGGTCATTGGCGCGACTACGGTAAATTTGGTCGGCAAATCTCAGACGGACATTGAAGACTGGCTCGATCGCATCAGAGACGTCGTCTCTCCTATTCCTTTCGAAGAAAGAGTACGGGGTACTAGCGGACGCAAACTTTGCTGTACGCTGCGCGAATTTCTCGTCAAATTTTATAGGGAAAGCTTTTGTCGTCTCAGTCATTGACGAACGGCAGTCTCTGCGAACCAAGCTGACAGGACGACTAGTGGTGCGAACCAGTGTGCATGACGTGGCTTTTTTCGAAGCGTCCACCGGACTGTCGTTGCTGATTGTGGAGTGGCAAAATGTGATCAAGGTAGAAACTGTGCCGACGAAGCAAGACGAAGACGTGGGACGAGTGTTCAAGATACAGATGATCAGGTGCGTTCATAAAGGTGGGAACAAGTGGGACAGGACAGCGCGGCCAATGGCAAATAGAGAAAGCAGCGGATGGCGGAGGAACGGCGTCGGGCGGACGGAAGCGGGGGTGGCGCCGTGTGCAAGAAAGGCGCTCCGTAACGCCTGGCACTCGGCGTATACGGCAGACCAATTTCGCCGCCGTGGCGTCGAGCTCAATCAAAGAAGTATGGCCGTCAAATCCGGTTTATTTCTGTAACCTTTACGCAATGATTCAGTCGGTCTCGCGCTCGATTAGAATTCACGTCCCAATGTCGACCTGTAATCGGTCCCTATCGCTCGCTGACTAGCTCACTTTCAGGTCGAACGAGAAGAAGCCGCTCGCTCTGACCGTCTATTGCAAAGACGGACAGCGATTTATCGCCGAATTTCAGCGAAGAAAAGCAGTCGCTCTGGTGAAAAAAACCCAGTTTCTGTCAAGAGATCAAAACGGAACCATGCCGATCACTAAAAGCGCCCAGTCGGAACGATTCTTTCGACGAATGTGAGTAAAATGACCAAAGATCGCAGACTAGGGGCCTATTTTGATGCGCACGCTTAGTTTAATTGCTAAGCCTAAGGCCGAAGCGCCAAAAAAAGGTGGCGAGATTGCGATACTTTGGACGGCGATATAGTGCTATTAAGTCACGTACGATTGAAGGCTGTGTGTGTGCGTGTGTGTGCAGCTTTTATTGTCGCCGGCAGCAAAGTGCAATTTTGTTTGTGTTTAGGTCTTCATCGCGTAGCGATTCGAATAAACGACCATCGGTTCACTATCCGAAAACGAGAAGCGGACCGCTCGGCTCATTCAAGTCGTGGTTACGGCGCAGCTTGCCATCGCTGCTGGTCGACGACATTCCGCCATCGCAACTCACACCCGATTCAACAACATCGACGATAGCTTCCGATGACGAAGAAGACGAAGAGTCCAGTTCCGCAGTTCAGTGGGACGACGGCGTAACACCTCAACTGAGGGCAAATTTCGATTCGACAACGCGCGTTGATTACGACCAATTGTTTCCCGGCCTGTCGGCGAGGGATTCTCTCTACTCGCCACATTTCAAAGCAGCACACCGTACATCGTCGGGATCAAATTCAACTCTGCCTTCTCACTACCATCGCTTGCCGATCAGAGAGAGAACGATGACCGCTCGGAGCGAAGGCGCAGCGGACCACCGCGTGCAATACGAGCCATCTTACATTAACTTGCAACAACTTGAGCGTTCTCTGAATGCCAACGGCAAACCGCAGCATTATGCATCGCTCGGCAGCATCTTACCCCAGAACTCTCTTCTAGCTCGCCAACTACTCCTCAAATAAGTGCGAGAAGCGGTCACACGTGTCAGATATTTCGAGTGCTTTATGATCATACCAATTTGATTACATTAAGTGGCTATTCATAAATTGCGTAGCGCGATTTTTGATCATCGTTGAACGTTATCTCCCTGCCTATCGTAATGTAGTAATCAATCGGTACCTCAATGGATCGGTTTAAGTTCGCGTATTTTAGTGCATATTATATAAGATGCAAGATTAAAATATGCAAGTATGACTTTAACTAAAGTAGGCGAAAGGAAACTGGTCCACTGCTACAGCGTTATTCACTCTTGAGCGCAACGCCCCCTCTCAACTCCCTCCCCCCTACTTCAGCGTTACATTATGAATGGCCTCATATTTAACCATGCGCATGTATTCTCTGTTGAGCAGAATTATTATATATGTTCAAAAATTGTCGATTGCATAATCAGTATAAACAATGATGATTCGATTTGCGAAAACAATGACCCTGGAAAACAGCCAAAAAGGAGCATTGATAAAGATTGATTCACGCTGAGAACAGACACAAGTGGTGCACTTCAAGAAATTGTTTGTGAAAGAGCACTATCAAATGTGATTAGATTTATCAAGATTGGCACTTTGGCAGCGCTGCTGCTCGCACAGAAGCATTGGGGTCAATCAAATCGAATCCGCGTAAACACCAGCATCGCAATCAACCAGTCAATGAAGCACACAGAGCCATCACACATGATCAATACAGAGCAGTATTAAAGAGCGATATCGCTTTTGGAAGCAACGATCAACGTGGATGGAATAGAATTTTTCGCAAATATTCATATGGAATGAACTCTTAGTACAGAAGAATATGGATAAATGCAGCTGTTTCTCGGCTTCCACCTTCTATACCTAGCATGCTAAACGGACCCATTTGGTCGATTTCGGAACGCCGCGTTTATCCGAGTTTTACTACATAATAATCATAGCTGACCCTGCGCCGTAGCGGGACTATACAGCTAAGACAAAGAAGAAGACTACATAATAATCATATCGGTTATACAGATAGTCGCCTTTAAGGACGGTCGGTCCTTCAGTCTATGTTTTGTACAGAGCGAATATTTCGTACAATATATCTAATAACAGGGATTGTCTATCAAATAATTAAGCATGAAATTTACTAAAATATCAATCAAGACTGGCCGGCGGGAAGAATGATCGTTACTGACTATCTCTTTTGTACCATATAGCTGCTGTAACTTGTAGCTATAGCTTAGCAGGGCGCACTGGTGGCGCGGGAGGTATGACCGAAATGGCATGGTCCAAAATAGCGTGAACAACCTGAGACCAATCAAGATCTGTAGACGCATGAAATTTGCTGCCACGGAGGGTCCACATTGCCGGAAACGCGTATTCCGGCTTGCGTTGATAAGTGATCATTGCGGCCACTATCGCTATGAAAGCAGTTATGCCCCAAGTTATCACTGGCTCGTCACAGCATTCCACCACATCCTGAATGTATGAACTTGTATAAATGAGCGGATATTAAAAAATAAACAAAAGCTAAAATAAACCCCACCTCGAACACATTGGTGCTGAAACTAACATCTTTGACGGTGAACTGACGAACTGAGTAACCGCTCGTCGACAGGAAACGATCCAGTCGAACCCAAAAGCAAGCGGATACTTCCTCATTTGGGAATGGTTGATAGGTGACATTTGAATCAAGAACTCCGATGACGGGATACAATGCGAAATTGAATCGGGTACGAAAGGGTGGCGCCGTGCCAATCACGTGTACGTAGCTGTAAGGAACGCCGACTTCCTGAAATCAATTATTGTTCTCGGTGACGCAGTTTCATCTATTTTTAGGTTCACATCCACTTTCTCGATCTCAAACAGCATGTAGATTTGAAATATGCGTTGATTTCGCTGGGGGAGGGGGTGTGCGAACTTTGCCAAAATGACATGAAGATACTGAGTAGAACGTTAGAATAGCTACGGTTAGCTTATGCTAAACCATGCCCCTTTATTTAAACCTAAGCCATCAAATGAAATCATTATGAGGACCTCATGATGGATTCTAGAAGTAAGTTGTCCTACGGCACTGGACAATTGCGGTATGCACGTATTGTAATATACCATTTCCACTTTAATAAGGACAATGTTCAAATCAAAGAGAGCTTTTTCCGAATCGCTGAGGACAGTTTCTTCACCTCCTTGACTTGGAGAATGTCCTTAACAAAGCAGTAATGATATAAAAGTTATTATAATTATCGAAGAATTGTCAACTGGCTCAAGTAATATTGGTGGAATGCAAGGTAATTATTGAGATATTCAACACAAGCCAACAAGGAACCAGTAAATGCGTAAATTTATTTAATTACGTTTAATTACATTTAATTGGAGGCTTGAATCAGGTAGGTTACCTCGTATGCTTCTCTTAGCGCTGTTTCCACTGGACTGTGGTCCTCTTTGTCGCGCATTCCGCCGGGAAATGCGACCTCACCCTGATGAGTGCTCACAATTTGAGATCGAATCGTTAGCAAAATTTTCCAGCAACACTCTAAAAGCATGTATTAAACGTATTCGATGCATATTTAGTTACGGCAAAACCGTATTATCGTACCAGTGTCGCACCAGCGAAGTAACAGAAGAACAGCGGCTTTGCGAACGATTCCAGGAATGTCAGTTGCATAGTCTGTTGAAGTAAGCGGGCAATCAAACTCTTTGAAAATGCGCTTCAATTCTAATTCCTCCTTCGATATCATTTTACTCCCACCGCCACCAAACGTTTACACAGCTGTTGCGGTCAGTCGAGTATTAGTGGCCCCGCCCAAGCTGAGGAGCACGTAGAAACTGTCGGTGGGTCTCAACACGACTAATGGCCTGATTCAGACGTGTAGATCTTTTAAACTACTAGAGTGCACGAGCAATTTAGTGCAAGGTGGCTTTTTTCACTATTATTATGGAATTCTGCCAAATTGTGCCACTTAATTTCGCAATACATTAGTTCGTGGCATTTCTGTGAGCAAAGTCACTATCAGCTACTTCCCAGCTTGCTGCTAATGCGTATTGTATTCTTTATTAAAGCGAATGTTTCACCACGTGCTAAAGATTCCATTAATTTTCTTTGATATCTGTTGGCGAAATTTTACAGCGAAACTTTCAAAAGCGCTTCGATAGCAAGCAGTACATAGCGATATGTGGTGCTTTCCTTTTTCTATATTTGTCTTAAATGACGGCTTTTCGAGATCCAAGCAGTGTTAAAGAAATTAAACATGAAATAATGATTGATGCGCTCGACTCGGTCGGATATAATGTCAGACTTTCTCTTCGGCCAGAGTTTTCCCTTTGAAGCTGTCAGGCGATCTAGGAAATTCGCGGTCAGAAGCTCTCATAGGAAACAGGTGGTTGTTTATTGAGAGAGAGAGAGAGAGAGAGAGAGAGAGAGAGAGAGAGACACTTTAACCGGAAGCCCAAACTGCCTAATCTTTCTTGCGTGAAAAATGTAAAGAGGAAACAAATTTTGCTGCCTGAATTATATTGCAAAAGAAAGACTGAACCATGCCAGCCCGGGAGATATATAGCATATCTTTTTATGATTAATAACATTTTTTCGTACGGAGGCACATTTAATGGAGTGCGATGAATGGGGCGCGCGAGTCTCTCAAAGATGGCACTTTTTTCAGCGTAGAACGATAGTAACGTTTCCTCGTAAGTGCGTCAGCGTTTGCTCTAGGTTTTGTGCAATCATGTTTTATGCAGACGTAGACCGGACGAGTCAGCAGACTGACGGTTGAGTTTTTGCAAATGTGTTAGGAAACAGAATTTGAGATGGCCCAGATGGGGCGCANATGTTTTATGCAGACGTAGACCGGACGAGTCAGCAGACTGACGGTTGAGTTTTTGCAAATGTGTTAGGAAAGAGAATTTGAGATGGCCCAGATGGGGCGCACGCGTTCGGATCATATATATGATAGTGTCAACAATCGCTGTGGTCGTATTGAGTTGGAGCGACAGGGCCGTGTGGCGTGTGGGGCCTCCTCAGCGAACGTCTGTCTCCGTAGCGAGCGTTGAAATTGTGTAGTTGAGTGTGGCGCGCGGTCAAATAATTGTGCTGTGGTAGGGCGAGGCGTCGCTGACTCAGCGCTTTGTTTGACGCGGCCGGCCTGTCGATCGATGCGTCTGCCGGCTGCGACGGCCTGCCCCAGCCGCCGTCTAATCCGACGCTTTATTTGCAGGTTTTGGCTGTTTCGCTATCGACCAGCGAGCCTCGTCATCCGCGCTCCATGCGTCTCCATTATGCCGTCCCCGGCGACCGTCAATCTACCAAGTCGCTATTCTATCGCTTACTGATAGCTGGCCGCTTCCGCCTACACTGACATCTTCTGTCCAGCTGGTGTAGCGTTAGCCATGGCCGAAGTGCACTACGACACTCCGTGGGAGTTTACATGTCGAGCGCCGTTGCGGAAACCGACCGTCTCAATGATCGACGCGCTCGTCGACGACGGCGGCAAGAGGGCGCCAGCTTGCGGCGTCGCCGCCCGCCGTCATCATCAGCGGAATGGTCAGGAAGGCGTTCGCGTGCGCAACTCGTCGGTCAGCGCCGACAACAACCGATCGTCGGCGGCTGCAGAATACGACTGCCCATGGGACTTGAAGAAACGCGCCGTGAAGCAGTTGCCGGTGCGGCCTTGTAGCGCTATTTACGACCGAGTATGGGAAGCGCGCTCCGGTTCGCCGCCCACCGTCGGGGAGCAGCAGACGGACTTGACCGTCAAAGTGAACAAGTCGGTGAATATGTCGCACGAAGAACCGACGACCGGCAAAGTGGGTCAACGACCCGCGAAGGGGACGTCTGGACAAGATGGCCCATCGATGACCGACAGGCGTCGTCTCGTGGAAACAGAACGGTCGCCGCGAGGCTCGCCGCTGGTGGAGACGGCGTTCTGCTCGAGGGCGCCGCCTTCGCCCCCGCTCGTTGAAACGAGAGCCGAGATGCGCAATCGACTAATTCAACAAGTGTGCGGCGGTAACACGTTGGCGCAAGTTACCCCGATGGCCGTGCCGAGAGGCAAACGAGGCAGTCGACGACCGAAACTGAGCAATGGGGTGGACGTGGTACGCGTGGGGGGCGGTAAGGGGGCGCAACGCGTCAGCGAGCACGAGAGATCGTCGTCCTCTATTGAGAAAGATTGTCGCTCGCCCGCCCCTCCCGATGCTCACTCCGTCGAAACCACCTCCACCGCTTCCAAGCAGTCCTCCAGCAGCACCGATGAATATGACGTCCCGTGGGAGTTTTGCAATCGAAGCAAGATGAATAGACTCCAGGCGAGGCGAGAAGAGGGTACGTTTCGTTTGTTCCTCATACGCCGACTTTGCAGCGGCTGTTATTGTTATTATATATGTTATTGTTGTTGCTGTTGCAGCGCGACCGGCGACCGACCAGCCGAAACTCGATCGTAAAAATCTGTCGTTGAGCTTTGGCTGCGCCGGGTTGAATCCCGACGGCGAGCGCTTTGATCATTCTCTATCGCTGGAGCGGCAAGCGTGAGTCGACCGCGATGTACCTGGCGCGAATGGTGTCTATTCTGCTTTTTCAGCTGGTTCCATGGCAATATTTCGCGAGCCGAAGCCGAGTCGCGCTTGCATCGCGCCAAGGAGGGGTCCTTCCTTGTCCGCATGTGCGAAGGAAACAAGGAAGAGTACGCCCTCTCGCTTAAGTGAGTTGTTTATTCTCACTTACTCAAGCAGTAAGGGCGAGTCATGCGCGCCCTTGCTGCCTCAAGACGTCATCTTTTAACCATTGTGTTCTTGGCTTATATGCGCAATGAATGCAGTGGAAATCATTTGTACTATATTATGGGGGGACCGGCTGATTTTGACCCGTATAAGCGACTTCCGTTGTAAACAATTTTTGTCCTGTATAGAACATGTATAAGCAGAAAATCTGTGATCGGGCAAATGTGACCGCTATAAACGATTTTTACTTTAGTAGAATGGTGAGCATAACAACTTTTTGCGCGGTACATCTGATTCAGCCATCACTCAAATCCTTATCGAATGAAATATTACGAGTATACCCAGTGGACGCAAATTTTTTTCGTCACCCATCGCAGAGATGAATCATAATGTTTTTAGAAGCGCCAAGGGATTCATGCACATGAAGATTCAGCTGAATCCAGAACGCAAATGGATCCTCGGGTACTTTAGTCAGCCGTTCGACCGTATTCCATACATGATCCATTACTACTCGAAGAACAAACTTCCCATCAAGGGTGCGGAGCACATGTGCTTACTATTTCCGGTGCCAGACAATTTACTCTGACTCTCAGTATGTTCGCTTATCCTAAGTGCTGTTGTTGTTCAAATCTCAAATGGTAGATTGTCTAAGCTCACTGCGCAGTTTTGATTAGCGAGTTCTATAAAGTCTACGTCACAGCCGCTGGCTAAGGATAGTGTCACGTTCATTTTGCTGTTTTATGCAAATTCTTATTGCGCTTGTCGAGGAGTGCGCAAATGCAAAAACTTTCGCACCATTGGTATCACGATGGATTATTTTGTGTCAACTACTTAAAGTAGCGTTCAAACTTGCCGAATTGGTGGAACCCCGACGGGGATGTCGTAAATGATTTGTCATTTACGTGACACGGTGACCAAGTGGTCGCCGGCTCTGACGCAGACTAAAAGAAATGTTCGATGCATAATGTAATCGTCTTTCATTCAAATCAAGCTGATGATGTTTAATTTTCTTTTTTCTTTTTCACTTCTCGATGCGCGATGGTCACAATAAGCTTGCGTTTGCCACGAACGTTTTACTGCTGGGTACGATACGTGTTCGTGATGGCATAATCTCGTCTTCTCAGTTGCCACTGACTGCTGTGTGTGTTTTGCTTTCCTTCAAAATGCTTCCGTTGTTGCCAAGTTTGCGTTGCTGCCTATCGTCTGGTCTCTCTTCGCGTCGTACTTGCTTTCGGATCGCCACTAGGCGATGCCTCGTTCAGATGATCTTCTGTAAACAGATAAAATGTCTTCAATTACCGATTGTAGTTTGTTTTTGATCGACACACTTCGGTGATCACACTCCACATCGAATGCTCTGAAAATTTCACGAGTTACCGTTCGTGTATTTCGTTTTGGCGCGTGATGCAGTGTGATAGAGTGGTACAGTGTGATTAAGTCGTTCAGCGGACGATGGCGGTCGAAGTCGGGCTGTTGTTGCTGACGCAGGCGAGCTCGTTAGGGAAGAATTCGCTCGACCGTCTGCTAAGAGCGACCGCGCCGCTCGTTGGTCGTCGACTGTACGTCGCCGTTTCCGACTCCATCATCGCGTCCGCCAGTCAAGATGGCGCACTTTTTTTCGACTTGGCCGCTTGCGTTTACGCCGGGGCGCATCGTATCTGTCGACACTTGGACGTTCGCTTTCTTCTCGACAACATTAAGCACGCGGACAGCGGCGCGAAGCAGATGCAAATGCGCTGCGTCGATCGAGTGTTTCTCGACCGAGCGGCCAAAGAGGGCGAGCACTTGCCGACCACCAAAACCAAGCCCACCGTCCTCGACGCTGGTGTCGACTCCAGCAGTCAGCACGTGCCCTTCAGTCCTGCTTTCACCCAGATGGCCAAAACGCCTCGACCGGCCGACTACGGCGGCGTCGTTCTCGGCGGCACGTTTGACCGCTTGCACAACGGCCACAAGATTCTTCTGTCGTCGGCTGCGTTGATTAGCCGATCGCAGTTCACTTGTGGCGTCACGGAAGGCGACATGCTGAAGAGTGAGTACTGCGATGCGTCGATCGGTGGCGGTTGATCAATCGATCGATGAAATAAGCCTCTCTTTCAGACAAAGTGTTGCACCTTCTCATTGAGCCGATCGAGACGCGCATTGCGGCCGTCGCCGACTTCGTCTCGGACGTGTCCTCCTCCGTGCGTTGCTCAGTGGTGCCGATTACCGATCCGTTCGGACCGTCGATCGTCGACACCAACCTCGACTGCATCGTCGCCAGCCAAGAAACTGCGCGCGGCGCCGATAAAGTCAACGTTCGACGCAAAGAAAATGTTGGCGAGTATGCGAGTATTTCATTTTGCTGATGCGTCATTGCAGGGACTGAACGAGCTGGACATCTTCATCGTCGACCTGGTGAACGACCCCGAAGAGGACTTGGAAAGCGCGGACGAGGAAAAGAAGGCCGGCTCTTCGAAGATGCGCAAGCAGCTGCTCGGCACTTTACTCAAAGCGCCCATTGTAATCATCACCTCGTTTCTCTCTCTTCTCTTGACACATGTAATTTCTTTCCAGAAAAATCCCAACATTCCATCCCGTCCCTACGTGATCGGGTTGTCTGGTGGAATCGCATGCGGCAAAACTAACATCTGCAAGACGCTCGCTCGACTCGGCGCCGATGTCATCGACTGCGACCGTCTTGGCCACGAGGTTTATCTGCCCGGCACCGAAGCCTACCGAGAAATCGTCGCCTTTTTTGGCGACGATGTCATCGACGCAGCCCATGGACATGTCATCAACAGACGCGTCCTCGGCCCTAAAGTTTTTTCCAATCCTGTAAGATCTTGTGATTGCTTTTCAACTTTGATCGGCATGTAGTTTTAAGGCTATATTTCTTTCAATCGCTCGCTTGTGCCCCATCATGCATTTATGATGATTGACTGAGATTCTTTTAGATTGTTCACTTGATTTCGCACGCGTCTGTATTCCTATAACGAACGTGTTCCTAGCGCACTCATGCGTTAGTGTGTTATGATGTAGTTTGATGAATAAGCACATCGTATAGAGCGCCAATAGCGCATCATTTTCCATCACCTAGCACTTAAGAGAGGAACTAAAGATTACAATAACTTATTTCAGAGCAATCTGGCGAAGTTGAACGACATAGTTTGGCCGCGTATTGCGCAATTAGCGCAACGTCGGATTGATAATACTCAGGCGAAAGTTGTGGTTATGGACGCGGCGGTACTTCTCGAAGCTGGCTGGGAAGCTATGGTGCACGAAGTGTGGGTGCCTGTTATTCCGGAATCGGAAGCTATTAGAAGAATCGTCGCTCGCAACAACCTCACCGAGCAAGAAGTAGGCAGTTATGGTTGAGCCTTTTTAGGTCCCAATCTTTTTCAGCGCTCAGTAATGCGTTTTGTTACTGCATAGCAATAATCTATTTATGATTCATCTTTGTCACAAATATTGCTCATTTATGATCGCATTTCTTCACCCTATGGCCTTAAGTATAATTCTTGTGCTCTTGATTGTGGGCTCATAAAACGAAAAGTGCTTATTAAGATAACGTTTTGCGCATCGCTATTCTTAACAGACTTGGGACCATATTCGGGTAGCAGCGGCAATCGCCATCCATTATGTTAAGAAATCTGACAGCTCGATTGCAGGCCAAACAACGAATTGCATCTCAGATGGGCGACCGCGAACGGCTGAAGCATGCCAATGTCGTCTTTTGTTCTTTGTGGGACTACGCCGTCACTGAAGCTCAGGTTGGTGGTGCATTCGATGTTAGAGGACGATAGGCTCCAAATATCAGCTGTTATATTCATTAAATCGATCACAGTATGCGTAGCATATGCGCGATGTAGCGTTTGTTTGAGGTAAATGTGAGCCAAGCGAGCTTACAAACGAAGGTTTGGAGTAATTAGGGAAGCTCTGGTCACCCCGGCCTCTGGGGAATGTTCTATGAATTGTTTTTAACTGCCCATGCCATACTGGCTGCGAATCATATCAACTCATTTTATAATTAACTTACCGCAGTGCTTTCATAGGTAGCAAATAGTAATTTACGGTAGAGGAGCGAAGATGAAAACCGAAACTTGAGTGGGATATTGACCGTTCATTCGCGAATGGAAAATTGCTCAAGAACTTTCCTCAGAGCTGCTAAGGGCCGTTTGAGTTCCCATTTAATGCGAGCGTAGAGGGCTAAACGGAGCGTATGGTTGAGGTGCTGTACTCCATTGTTCCCCTTGTCACACGCAATCATTTCAGGTGAAAAAAGCATGGAGCTCTCTTATGCAACGCTTGCATTAACCAGCGCCCACTGATGGCCTCGATTACACCATCATAAAGAATTTAATGACATTTAGTGACTCAATGAAGGAATTCTTTAATATCTTGTGACTCAATGAAAGATTTCTATGATACTAGTGATATCGGTCCTGATGATCGTTAGCTTATCGAAAAAGGGCTGTGTTGTGATATTTCAGTGCCTGGGTATAAACGATTTGATTAACAACAAACAAACTGGACGAAACTTTCGTTTGAGCTGCGAATGTGCGAAGATGTCGACATCGTTGCAAAGTATACACAATCGAGCACAGCATTATTGGATCACTCGCCGCCGGCTGAAGGCGTGGGCTCATCGAGAAAGGAACGCCATTTGGCGATTCGTTCTTCCTTCTGTTCTTCAGTCTCGACCACGCGGTATTTCGTACGTCCGTCCCACAGCTGGGCGCGCAACTGTCTGCCCTTGAATACGCGGTAGTTCATCATCGTTACGCAATCATCCGCCATCTCGGGTGTGTCGAAAGTGGCCGTAGAGACGCCATCAGGGTTATTCTGAAATTCGTTCCGTGAAATAGATTTTAAAAAGTCGCGAAACGGAAATAGATACGTCATAGACGACGACTTTCTTCACGGTGCCGTACTTGCTACACTCGGCTCGCAGTTCGGCTTCTGTATCCAGCATTCGGCTCGCATCCTCCTGAAATAACAATCCATAGACCAATCGATGAAGTACCGTAAACGCTTACCGCAAATTCCTGCAGACTAAATGTGTTCATCAGAACGACGGTGGAATCCGACTTTGGTCGCGCGCCTCGCGGTTTTTCCGGCTTCCAATCGAAGGCGCTGAAAATGACCAATAGAGGCACGAAATGGGAAATCAATGCGGCTTTCGTTAATGGGTGGCCTAATGAAAGCGGTGCGTTCACGACGCGCAGAGAAATGTGCACGAGGAACTCTACTCTGCCATGCGGCATCTGTGCATGTTCGTCATGAATGCCAAGCACGTCATGAGCAACATCATCGACGCCGTCATCGAGCGCATCCATTCACTCGATGAAATCTCGATGGACTCCTCCACCCCCGCCCACTGTCTCCAAGCCGACGTCAGCTTTAGTCACTAATCTTCATTAACTGCTGTCAGCCACATGTGGAATCAATTTCAATGCGAGCACTTCTGTGAATGCTCACTTCCGGTGCATCGAAACATCTGCGCTCGTTCAAGATGACGCTGATCACCGCGCTCGTGTTTTTACCGGTCAACAACTTCGTCTTCGCCCACACCCGCACCAACGCCTTCTCAGCGAAGGATGGAAAACTCGCTTTGCCTCCTCTTCATCCGTCACCGACCGCCCTCACCATGACTCAGTCGTCGTTGCCGGCGACGCCACACCCTATTGAGTCCGTGTCAATCCACTCGCGTCGTCCCCGCACAAGTCGCAGAAAAAAGAGACAACCCATCACCCCCGCGCGCAAAGCGCCGCTCATTCGACAGCGATTTCTCGGGGGAAAAAACTGCGCAAGCAAAAGGCGGACAGAAAGCACACAAACTTACTGTTCTTGCCGCTCCAGCCAGCGCTTTTTCTGCGCCGCCGTCAACTTTTTGCGCTTTTTTGACGGGTCGTAATCTCCTTTTTGCTCGAATTGCGCTTGCTCAACTGTCAGCTTGTTTCCGCGCACATCACGCCCGTCCAGAATTTGCAGCGCCAACTCAACCGACTCGAACTGAAATTTAATTACATTTTAAACCCCTAGGGACAATGGTATACTCAGAGGGAGAGGGAATGTTTGTCCAGACAAACGCGAAGAGCGCGCCTTAAGCTGTCAAGCTAAATTTACGTTGCAAAGAATTATATAAGATGATTAGCGAGCGAAATGGCGAGAAGCGGGATATGAAAGAGCGAGGATGTAATCAAATATAAGAGCAGCGCGTCGCGTCGCGCATAATTTAGCGAAAGGGATCCGAGTACTTCGCAAGCGTCTCGCCGGATTAGCGATGCAGCGGTCGTGTTGTGCGAGTCGTAGGTTATGCAGGGGCGCTAATTAATAAAGCACGAACAGACCTTGACGTAGCAACAGCGCGCGTCCCCTTTGACGTTTCCCTGTTCATCTCTGTACAGCTTGAGCTTCGGCTGGTTCGTCCTCGGATCTTTCTGGACAACGCCGCACTTTTGCACTAGTTCCTAAGCGCATTAATTGGTTAAATTTAATTTGGAGCATGAAAAAGCAGCGCGAATACCTCTAATTCTTTGTCGGTAGTATCCGCCGGCAGACCACTGATGTAAATGTTGCAGTTCTTCGTGTCTTCAAGCGCTACCCAGCCTGAAAATATCGGGGATAAATTGTTAAGATATTTTACGTTTGAGTTTAGAGAGTATAAAAGGCGCTGGTGTAGAATAGGGTCCAAAGATCACTCAGAGCAATGATTAATCATAGACTCGGGCTTATCCGCGTCGAAACGGCTGATCTTGAGATCCTCTTCTACAAGAGTACCGTATAAAGTTGAATGCATGTGAACCGACCTCGTTTCTTCTCCTGCTCGGCGGCGAGACGACGTTTCTCCTTCTTCTGCTGCTTGAAATAATCCTTGCGCTGCTCAGGCGTCATCTGCGCGATTTTCTCCTTCTCCGCCTCCTCCTCCGCAGTCATCACCACTTTCTTCTCCTCTTTCTTCGCAGTCCCGCTTCCCGAAGGCCCCGGCACATTCTCAGGATTGTACTCGCCATAGCTCGCCTGATAGCGCGCGATGAAGTCTAGATCGACGCACGGGAACCACGCCTTCTTCTCGCTGTCCCACTCGTACTGCATGCCGTCTTTCGGGTCCGTGTACCTTTGCGAATTCGACGGATCGGCGCTAAAATCGGCTCAGTTTAGTAACACTCGTATAGTTCGACATAAATTCCTCCCCCCATTCAAATCATATTCAACACTCACCCCATTAGACGCTGTTTCTCGAGCTTTTCCTGCTGCAGTTGAAAGTCGAGATCGTCGTCGTCGTCGACAGCGGCGGCGGCGGCCGACTCTATCCATGTTTTGGTCTGGTCGTCGAAGACGCGTCGCTCTCCGCTGACAGTGTCGGTGTGAACCCATTGGCCGCCTTCGAGCATCACCGCGCCTTGACCGCCGGCGTCGGGAGCTTGAGCGGCGTACGGCACCCAGTCGGTGCCATTGTGAGTGTAGTGGACTTTGGTCTCAGGGTCGGTGTACACCCACACATCTCCGACGAGCTGCATGTTTTCCAACGATGGTCCACCCTCTACGACTCCATCGCTTTCCGCGTTCTTACGCCCATTTGTCGCATCGACGACGGCTGATTGCTCTCCTGGCGATTCCGAACCTATTGAAGGTTCACTCTTTTCTTCTGATTCTGACATATTGAAGCACAGTGCTTCAACTTCTGCAACTTTGACGAACTCGCTCACATCCAGCGTGCAACGTCGTTGTTCGTTTTTCGCGTTTCAACTTTCGGAATCTATGCGTTGCGCCCTCATGAGTACTGTAGATCAAGCGCTGAGTGGGAAGTTCAAACAGGGTACTTAAAAAAGTGGGAGCGCCACCGAGACACTTTGTGAAGTACTGCTCGCCAATATGTAGGGGATCGTTTTGCGGGCATCAATTATTTAGTGAACCTTTCACAGAATAGGTGGTGTGATTGATTATGATAGCTAGTACCGTGCCGCGTTATGAGTGTGTGTAACGACGAGCGATCAATACGTTCGACTCAATTTTATTCAGAGCGCTTCATCGTCGCACGGGTCTGTGCAGGAGAAATTTGCTTTGGTACAGCTGAAAAGACGGCGCGTGTTCGCTGACAGACAGGGCGCCAAGTGGCGGTGTCGGCACAATGAGGGCGGCCGGTTGGGCTAGCCGTCCTATCCGATGATGGTCGGTCGTGCGCCGTCTGTGTGGCCTGCAGTCACCGTGGCGCGTTCGTAAGCGTCGCGCCCCCCGGCCGCTTCGATTAGTGCCGTCACTTGGCCGCCCATGACTGCTGCCTGATGCGACGATTCTGCGACCTGAACTCGATTACGCCTTGGGGTCCGTTTGCTCGTCGGCCGAGTCAATTCCACGGTTGAGCGGACAACGCTAGCGAGTCAAGACGAGCAGTTGTTGGTGTGGGCGCCGGCGGGTTATTACGTCATTTACAATTGTTTCGCGCCTGGTAGTAGTGGAGCTATGCGAATAGAAATCAGGGTAATCACCCTGTTACTGCTCTTATTCGTCGTCGTCGTCGACTACGCTCAAACGCTGTCGTGCTTCTACTGCGCCAACGGGCGGCCAGTCAACGCCTCACTCAACAGTTTCTACTTCACCGGCGATGTCGATCAGTGCTGGCCGAGCGTCGTCCACTGTCTGCCCGTCGAACAGTGGTGTTTGTTCGCTGTCGTCTATGGGCAGCGCGGTAGTAACGTTAGCTTTACGCTCAGCGGCTGTACCACTGACCCGTCAAGTGGGTGGCGCCCATGCGAGAGGCACCGCGTGTATCAACCAAGTATTTCTGTTTCCGTCACCACTTGTCAGTGCCCGTGGAGCATGTGCAACAATTCGACCTTCCGCAGCGACGCGCTGCGCTTCAGCAGATCGTCGCGCACCACGATCCGCTTGCCAACTGCCGCTCCTTCCACTACGCCGCTGCCGTTCAAACCAGTCGCCGCATTCTGCGCCGCTCTACCGTCAACAAACATCTCTCTTTATTCGAACATGGGATTACTCCTGTTCTTAATACTGTATTGGTGCTAAAAAAGAGTCTACTCAAGAGAGTACAGACGTTGAATTGCTATTGCAGAAGAAGTAATGAGCAAAAGAAGAGAATATGACACCATAGGAGCGTCGTCAGAGTCCGATGTCGTCTCTGTCTGGTGCTGCTGCTGCTGCTGATGCTGCTGCCACTCTTCTTCGCCCGATCCTTCGTGTCCGTGGCGCAATTTCTGCGCGTTCACGAAGCTATTGTCAGAAAAGGCCAACTGCTGCTGGCGACTGGAAGTTCCCCACAATTGCTCGACTTCAAAACGGACGGGCCTTTCGTCGTCTTGCGCTTGATTGGCGTTTGAAGTCGCTGCTACGTTTTGCAACAATATCAGGCAGCAAGTGACGCTGAAGACGGCAACGCCAGCGACGCCCATCGTGATTGACGATGATGGGGAAAACCGCAAGCCGCGAAGGCCGGCGCGACGCCTGGTTCGTAGACCTGTCGACTCGATGAGAAGCTGCAACGCCGCGCAACTCGGGGGCGCCGGCGGCGGGCAGGGACACAAATGCCCGAGGGTGTGTAAGCGGACGCCTTTTGGCGGAACGTTACAATTGCGCGCCGGACATTAACTTCCGCCGTCCGACGCGCCCTCTCTCGCCCTCCCGCTTATATGCCCCCATCTGTTCCATTACTCACTCCCCTGTGAAACTCGCCGATCTAACTCGCTCTGTTGCTTCTGGCTTCCGCTCGGAATGCGACTAATTGACACTCGAGCGCTGTTGTTGCTTTTACATCGAATCCTACGCGAATACAATTGTTGTGAATAGCGCCGCCAACAAGGAACACACAGTCGACAACATATGAAAGACGATAGCGGCGGAAGGGGCGGAGTTCGCGGGTCCCATTAAACGATCGCCCTCGTTGCAGCCATCTTCGCCTTTGCAGATGCACACGTTGAGCTGGAGAGAGTGGTCGGACGGATGGACGGGCAGATCCCGGACCTGGGAAGGGCTGATCCACTCAGTGAGACAGGCGAGAGACTGCTCGCGCAGACGGTGCATGGCGCGCGAACGATACGAAGCCGTACAGCCTTTTTGCACCCAATAGCGATGGTGGGCATCGCGCGCATACGCCATGATGCAGAAGTCTTCGTCTTCGTCGCACTCAATGTCCGACTCGGTGCAGTTGATGGCGTGGCGATCGACGACGAGTCGACTGTTGGGCGCATCGGGCGGGGTCATCGAGAAATGACCCATGTGGTCGCAGATGCGGCACGTAAGGGCGGCTGCGGAAGCCAGCAGCAAGGATGTGATGGACAGACGGGATAAAAGCGACATCTTACCGGCGCTCACCGACGCTATTAGCGGCCTTCTCCGCCCACTGAACGGGCAGACTGGTCGCGGTCTGTCGCTCCGTCGCGGCGACCCGTCGTACGTCCGAAGCGCCGTTGACAATAGTTTTCAACCTTGGCGACTTGGAGAGCGCGGTCGCGTAGTTTTATTTGCTCTGCTAGTCCCGCTTGGCCTTCGCTCACTCCTGTTTGTATCTTTCCTCTGCGCGCCGTAACTCGTAATTAAGCATTCCTAAGCTTCGCTAGAATGTGTGCAAGCCGGTCTTTTACCTACCAGCGCATTATTGCAACTCCCTTTAAGCCGCTGTTCGAATAATGAAACAACTCGGCCGACGCGCCGATGTCGACAAACACGAGCGGCGCGCGCGATCACTGTTTGCAAATCAGTGCACACTGATCGATATAATTTAATCTAGCACATTTGCGTAAGTGTACAATGCATATGGGCGGAAGGAAGGCGCCAAATAAATAACGTCAGACGATGATTGCATCGACAACAGTAAACTCGAGTCTTCGGGGCTTAAGTGAACAATATAGATTTGCATCGAGTTTCACAACGACTGAAACGCTCTATTTGCCAACCGCCTTGGCCTGTAACTGCTCCTCTTTGCGCTGGCTGTCAAGAAGTCGTCGCTTTCTGACTTCAAGATTTTGCTCTTGGATTATTCTCAAACGCGACGCTCGAGCCTGCAAACAAAGTGCCTTCGTGTCGAGAGATAAGAGGCGCGGGCGTGCAAAAGTCGAACGTGCAAAACACGGGAACACGGGCGTACCTTTAGCTTAGACGAACGAGCGTGCAGATCGAGCATATCTTTCTTGATAACAATCAACTTTTTCAAGTAATGGCTCGTTTGCATCATCTGCAATAACTGGCTCATCATCGAAGTAGCACTTTCAACGACAAGCAACTAACCGTTTTGTGGAATCGCTCGATTTTTTCATTGTTGCCGAGCTTTTTATTTTGATCTTCGATGTTGGCCAGAAGCATTTGCTGACTGGCGCTGCAAAAAGAAAGAAACGTAACGCGATAGGCGTTAATGAAAAAATACGCACGTTAGCTCCTCGAGCAAAATTTCCGCTCGATTGAGCGTCTTGCTGACGGAATTGGCGAGCAGATGGTGGGGCGCCGCGTCGGTGGTTTCTGTCGATTCAGTTGACGAGCCACTCGTAGTGGGCTGATCGTCGGCGACAGGGCCTGTCGGACCCATCGGGGCTCTGAAATCGTATCCAATACATCTCTCCTTCATTTTGATAGGGAACAAATAGATTCGTTTGGAAGAGAATAAATGTGGCCACAAAGTGTCATCTTCGCGAGCTTAGGAAACCGCACCAGAGGAGCGAAGACACGCGGAGAGTACACGGCGGGCAGCAAACGGTCTACCCTCAGGCGGAATCGGCTTGGTTACCGCGTCGGACGACTACCGCCGCGGTCCGTCGGTCGGCCCCACGGCAGCCATCGAGTCCGCGCGCCAAGCCGCACTGTCGTTGCAAAAGACGCCTTCCCCAGAGAAATACAAGGGAAGGAGGAGAGCGCCACACGCCGGCCGCTAATTCGACAACCGACGCACTTAGCTCTGTACTTAGGCTTAGGGAATGCCATCGCGAAGGATAGTACCCGACAGTGCTACGCCTGAGGAGTTATTTCGTGCAAAGTTGTTATTATCCATGAATTTTGAGTTGATTGTCCACAAAATTAGTTCAATTAAAGATTTTTGATTTAAGCATCCACGAAATTATATTTTAAGTTAACGTAATTGATATTTAGCGGTGCTTCGATCACGCTGAGCTCGAATGTATTGTAAATTGATCTTAATCGTGCGTGACAAGCTGGATGTGTATCACTGTAATTTACATTTAATCGACTTATCGTTAAGCAGCCTGGTCATTCCAAGCTCGTAACAATCTACGGTGCATTCTTCCGATCGATTAAAGTTTCTCTTTATACGAAGCTCAGTGAAATAATTTACGTCAAATTACAATGCGCTAAACAATTATGAAGCAAAAATGTTGTGATTATAGTGGCAGGAAAAGCCAACGCTATATAATTATCAAAAAATGACAGAAAGCTGTTCCTTCCGTTAATGTTAAATTTAAGTGTAATAAAAAGATTTGAAGATTTGAAGCCTGTAGCATAAATTCAATGATGAAAAAGTAAAAATACTTTTGAATAATACAAGAAATATTCAATCTCGAAAATTCAGCGCCTGAACGTTCAGCATTTTAAATGTATAAACATTAATAAATACGTAAAAATATCAGAAGGCGGTCTTAATTTATGAAAGAAGTTTTAAAGGAATGATCAAAAAGAAAAATACATCGACTTAACAAGCGACCAGGATTCTAAGTAATTAAATCAATTAACAAGTGCGAAAAAAGTAAGGAAACCTTTTCAAGCCTTTATCTTCTGCAAGCCCTTTCCTCAGCTATCTCTTGATGAATCTGAAACAAGAAATCTTCAAGTGCAAAAACAAGGAACCAGTAACGCGAGGTTCTAGCAGCCTCTTTGCAGTCTGTAAGTGAAAACGGAAAGTTAGTTAGCGACTTGGCGCTTTGCGTCCCAATGAACTTAGGCTTCGGCTTAGGGCGGAAGCGTGGTGAGGGTAAGTTCCAATGTCCCAAGTCCAGTTTCAGGTCTCGCTGCTTCTACATTACATTGTGTTCTACTACTTTTTTCTTCTCGAGCTAATTATTTTTCTGTTTATAAAAGAACATGAGAGACTGCGAGTTTGAGTTGTACCGTGAGGATTCGTTTCCCGAACCTCTTTGACCAGTTACAAGAGGATCTTAGGGAACTCAAAAGGCTATTTTGGTTGTGTTTATATGCTTAGGCTAGGCTTAGCCGAACAGTGCGCACACTGTAACAAACTTCAACCCAAATATGAGCAGTGGGAGGTGGCAGAATGTTTTTAAAAACTATTATAAATACATGACTATTTTTAAGTAAGTGGATTGGTGTCCCTTTAAGAAAATTGCAAAATACGCAGCAATTACTTTTGGACCCAAGCCGGTGGCATGCTGAGCCCCAACCGCCGACCAGTGTCCATCATATCAACGATGAGTGTCAACTGTCAAATCGGATTTTTATCCGTCCCTGAATATAATGTTAACTTCAGGATAGTTCGTGTTAGGGCCGGCATAGTCACGAAATACAGACTAAAGCACCATTCTTTTTCGAACAACCTGCGCTATTTACTTTTAAATCTTATTGAAAGTTACAGTGACGCAAAATTTAATTTCTCTGCTATTATTTTTGTTCTTACATAAATGAATGATAAATGTTGTCCAAAAAGTTATAAAAATGCGCTACCATTTCTTCACGTGCGCTGCACTGGCTACGGTAGTATTTTTCCTTCTTGTTGATGGCAAATTCCTTTTCTTACCTCTGCCGTCCAAGGGTGAAAGGACGATAAAAGGAGAAAGAAGTGAAGGCAGAGAGAAGATTAGGGAATTTAGATTCCAACGGGAATCAAGATTCAATATATATGTTGATAAGTTATTGCTGAAGTTTAACTGATGTCGCCGGTCGACGGAACTGCAGCATCATCGGCTGCCGATTTGTGGCAAGACTTGGTCCCTGTTCAACATGGGTCGAGGTGCGTTGGCGAAACATTTTCCTCCATACTTTTCAGACATGCGAACGATTATTTAGGGAGCTACAAGTACTCGTCCGGTTTCAAACGGTAGTCCGACATGGCGTAGGCACTGATGCGAATCCCGCAAACAAGGTAATCATTAATGTTTCATCTGATTCCTGCAGACGTCGAAGTGGACGGTGTTTGTAGGAGTATCACATTTCGTTGTCGTGCGAAGACGACGCTTCGTTTTTGTACCAAACGACGGTGACGCCAGAGACGTACGAGCGACTAGTGTGCTACGAGCGGTTGGCGACGCCGTTCAGTCGCTTCCCCGCCTTCGTGCACGAGCTGATCAGCGCCGTCTCGGCCGGCGCGCGATGTCGGCGTCATCATGCGGATGACGATGACAGCGAACGGTATGTCTCAGGCTCCGAACATACTTGCAATATTTCATAAGTGTCAGCGGAGTTTGTCATTCGATTACCAACTTACGATGTTATAACGCTAGTCAGCGCTGCTCTGGCTGCAGTTTACATAGCTAAAGACAGGTTACACAGCAAATGTAGAACAACGTCATTGAATGATGTCGCAGGATCCACGACCTACTTCTACCCCACCACTTGAGAAATGCGCAATTTTGTAATGCAAAAGTAAACAATTACCGCTGTTTACTTGGTAATCTCATGACGAGCTCCGCTTGTGAAATTTTTCAAGTACGTTCACGCCCAACTTAAACCATTTGTGTGTGTATTTTGATGGCAACGACTTTGCTGCAGATACTATGTGAACATATTGTCGCGCAATGGTTCATCGTCCGATATCGAATTTCTGGTCACCGCTCGGCAAACGGGCTGTGTTGTGCAATCAAAACGACTGTGCTTGGAGTTTCATCTCGCCTCCGATGGCGAATTTAAAGTGTTTCTGAATTCGGCGCTGCAGAAGTTGAAGGTAGTGGATGGTTTTAGCATGTAAGAGTATCCCTTTCATTTTTTCTTCTTTCAGCGAGAGAAATTGCACATGTGCTTCCAAGTGGCCGCGCTCGAACGCGAACTCGAAGGTGCCAAGACGAGAATCAAAGAGGTTTAATATTCACTTTTTTCAAGCACCCTTAATCTTCCAATAATCGCCCTGGGCGACTCTTTTTTCTTCTAAAGCTTAAGAGGGCGATTATTGGAGGATTTACGGTAATCTTTATCGTTGCTGCTTGTAGATGGAGCAAATGCAAGATTGGCAGCGTAAACAGATGGAGAACGCGCAGAAGATGCTTGAGGCGTCGCATGATATTCAGGTGACGGCGGCGCGCCCTTCAACTCCCTTCCTTCAACGTTTCATTTCAGCGACAGTACCAATCGTTGTTGAACGGAAAGGCGAAGCAGCACGGCGATACATTCGATCGGCCGCCACCAACGCCGCCGTCAATTAAACGTCCGGGTGCTTCGAGCGCGAGCGTCTTCTTCGACAGTGTGCCGGTTCAGCGGTCGGCATCGTCGTCGGGAACGAACTCGCCCTCGGCCAATCACTGCATCCCATCTTCTATTGGCACGCCTGATAACGGCGACGATGCTCACGACGACGCCGTTGGACGCAAGCCGTCCGCGTCGACGGCGGGCGAGTCGCGAAGTGGCGAGTCGCCCGCAGCTCATCTCATCATCGACGACTCCAATGAACGACCCGACTCTGTCGATGCCGAAGAGTTCGAGGTCCTCTTTCCTTACTCACTCGTCATCTTCCCTTCATATATCGCCCCTCTTTTTATTTCAGGCGTCCTTTCGCTCTTCGATAGGATCGCAGCAACTGTCGTCGTCCTCTACTTCGAGATTGGCCGCTGATGACGCTCGATCAATTCGACTGGAAGAATCGGCGCCGATTGCCGGCATTGCGTCCTACCTTTTATGCGCTATTTGTCCCGACGGCGCCCCCTTGCCCGATCAAGATCGAATGAAAGAGCACTTTATGAGCGAGCATTTGGACGACGGTAGGTCTGAAGGGATTTTGGGCGCATAAAGAAAAGATGATACCGTATTTTCTCAAATAAACTGCGCATGGTCTATTTTGAGAATATTTGTCGGTTTCAGACAAACCGCAATGCCCGGCGTGTCCTGATGAGACGAGCAAAGACTTTGGCACATCGCAGGATCTCCTTCGACACATGATGGGTCACACTGGTCGCGTGTACGCATGTCAGTTTTGCGGCAAGAAGGGTCGCATTCACTACCTGAAAGTCCATGTGCGCACTCACACGGGCGGTACGCTTCGACTACTGTACACACCCCACACAAATAACCAATCGGCTACGCGTTGTAGAGAAACCATACAAATGTCGACTCTGTGATCGCGGCTTTGCCGATTCCTCCACATACCGCCGTCATCATCGCGTTCACACGGGCGAAAAACCCTACCAGTGTCCGATCTGTCGTCGTCAGATTGCTCGCAAAGACAACGTGAAAGTTCACATCCGCAGCCATGCCAAGATGATGCAGTTTCCGGTCACAGCCGATGAAACGCCTCCCGCCGATCAGTCGATGGACAATGTGCACAAATGAAATAAAAAAACACTTGCCGAGGTCAAAAGAAACAATGACATATTTATCCATTGATGGAAGATGAATATTAGCTAATAATAATATACATATCCTCCTCTGTGATGATGATCATAGTTCTGCAATTCTGCGTGTCATAGTAAAGGCCTATGATCATTTTGTTTCCACTGCTGGTCAGATCAAGTTCAGCTCGCTTGAACCTGGAAACTTGATCGGGCCACAAATCGCCAAATGCAAGTTGCGCATATCGGTAACGGCTTGCGCAAAATCGGGATGTCTCTGTCGAAGGGCGTCGTAGCCGTTGTCGTAAATTTTGTCGATGCGAAAGCGAAAGAACGCATCGTGGCGAGTGGCAACGATATCGCTGCGCGTGAACGGTTGTGGTAGGAGATTGGCGCCCTTGGCCGCGTACAAGTAGCGTGTAAATTTGTTCATAATATCCGTTCTCGCAACTGTCATCTCGGCCTCCTGCAAGCAAATTGAATCTGACCAAATTTGTGGAATTTTTGACTCGCTTACCGCCTCATCTAAACAGCGCACGCAAAAGGTGTCGATCAAGAAGACGAGAAGACGATCGTCTTGTTCGTAGTCGGTGTGACTGTCGTCGATCAGCTCGGTGAACCAGCGAATGCGGTTCGCCTGCGTCTTGTCGAAGTAGCCGGGATTGCGTTGTTTACATAATTTTCTGTGCGACCCCCAGTCGGCTCGTTGGCAGTCGACGTTGCAGTACACGACTGACCGACAGTTTCCGCACAAACGAAGCACTGCGTCCTGCTGGCCGCAGTGGGCGCAGGCGTACACCATGACGGCCGAATAGGAAAGCACCGTCTGTCTGGTCTTCTGAACTCGGGCCGTTTCTTTATTGTAGTTGTGCCACTCACTCATCGAACTCATTTTTGCGCTTGCGCGCGAGTCTAACTATAGCGCCTCCAACGTGTGGCTATATTCTTGGCGGCGACCTCTCTTTTTCCGTGCGCCCATGTGTGCATTAGTTCCGGTGAATTAGCTGGCAACGGGTCGCGAGCGCTCGTTTAGCGGGCGCGTGGTAATCTTGGCAGACATGGCAATTGCGTCGGTACTCGACCGAACGTTGGCGGCGAGGTTGGCGCGACTTCGATGGGCGTTCCTCGTTCGGACGTTCCTCAGCGACGTCGTCGTCGTCGCCGCCGCCGTCGCCGCGCGTATTGCTCAATTGCTTCAACAGAATGACGAATGCATTCAATTTCCGCTCGCCGGACGTCAGCAATCAATTGCGATCGATGTTGTTGGCGAAAACAAAGTGTGGTCGAGTGAAGAAAGTGGGCGAATGGCGCGTGGCAGCCGGGCGTGACTCGATTACGATGGAGCCGAATTCGGCAATCAAGCGCCCCGTGCTAGGAGGCGCCCTCCATCGCCTCGATTCCATCCTCGACTCCACGCCAGCCGGCCGCCGCCCTCCAACTCCAAGTCAGAGAGGGCGCGCGTTCCGCCCTTCCCCAGCGACCCCAGCAGAGCGATACCCACGATTATCTGATAGCATCGGTGGCGCCCTCAGACGCCGCTGCTCGCTTCGGCGAGCAGTCAACCGTCCAATCGTCGTCCTGTCGTCTTCTTCCTACTTCCGCTAGTCTCATGCAGTCAACTTGAGCGCGTCCGCATCGTGCGCCCACCGAACTACTAGCATGGCGTTGCCCGCTGGCGCGCGACCAGCTAAAGTTCCCCACGACGATAACGACAACGACGTCGGCGGTGGCAGTTCCGTCTCCGATGACGATCAGCCGCTCACACCAATCAAGGTGTCTTTGTTTTGAGATGATGCGGATCGCAACGACGTCACTTTGTAGGTATTGCAACTCGCACTTCCTCATTTATTCCTGTTGGTCATCTCGATCGGCTATGTATACCTCGGGGCGCAGACGTTTATGCGCTTGGAAGAGCCGCACTGGCGACAGCAGCGCGCTCGCGAGTTGCAGTCATTGCAAAGGCAAAAGGAGAATTTCGTTGGCAAGCTGTACGAGCTCGGGCGCAGCGGACGCGAGCTGGATGGCGTCGAGGGAACTGAAGAGTTTACCAAATACGCCAGCGAAGTGTACAAAATTCATCAAGTCGGCCTCGTCACCCGAGACGATTTGCGCGCCCAATTCGGCGCCAACTCCACCGCCGTTGAAGACGCCGCCTGTTGGACCTTCGGCATTTCCATCTTCTTCGTAATCTCGACGCTTACAACGATCGGTATTTATTGTGTGATCGTGGTGCGATTTGTCATTTGACCGCTTTCGTTGTGTCTCAGTTGCGCTCTTTGTTTGCGTAGTAAAGGCCGATTGAAGCGATCGTCGTCGTGGCGATGAACAAGCAACCGTGTCACTTTAGGCTATGGCAATGTAACGCCGACTTCGCCGGCTGGACGGGCATTCTGCATATGCTTTGCAGTAATCGGAGTGCCGCTTCTGCTCATCACCACCGCTGATTTTGCCAAATTTCTCGCAACTGCTATCACCGCCGTCTACATTGAATATCTGCAGCTGAAAGAGAAAGTGCGGCAGTGGTGGCAGTCGAGAATTTTGGGCATGTGCCGCNATTTCTCGCAACTGCTATCACCGCCGTCTACATTGAATATCTGCAGCTGAAAGAGAAAGTGCGGCAGTGGTGGCAGTCGAGAATTTTGGGCATATCGCCGCCGCCTGTACCCGAGACTGGACCAACTGTTCGTGCCCCGTTTCTTGAATGAAATACAACATACAATAAGCGACACTTTTAGGAAGACCCCGAAGAAATGGCCGATTTTCTCTGGTCCCATATGGAAAATGTCCATGTAGTAAAACTCAGCGCGACTCTAGTGCTGAGCATTGTTCTTGGCTATTCTCTGCTGGGCGGCATTCTGCTTCCGCTCGCCGAGGAATGGACTTTCTTCGACGCTTTTTACTACAGTTTTATCTCTTGCATGAAAATTGGCTTCGGGGACATGGTACCCCAGACAAGTGCCGGACTGTGGGTTTCGCTTACGTACAGGTGATGCGGTTGACTTCCTTGTTCTCGCGAAAACAATGCCATCTCTCTTCAGTCTGTGTGGTTTGACCATTTCGACGATGTGCATCGACACGGTGGGAGGGTGGTATCTCGAGCGTCTGCACAATTATGGAAGAGTAATGGGCACTACCGACTACCTCCACTTCATGAAGGCGGCAAAGTTCAAGCGGAAGAAAAAGGAAGTCATGCAGCAGCACTACAGTACACTGGTATACGGTATATGGCGATGAATACGGCAATAAAGGGAGAATATGTATAGGTGATGCTGGGCCAGATCAATCTGGCTAGCTACCAGAAGAAGACGTCGTGTGCGGCGGTGTCGACGACTTCCTCGTCGAAGAATAAGGCAGAAGGTCGGTATTGATTTTACGCAAGGGAGACGTTGGAGACGATGCAAATTGAGCGCGTTCATTTAAGAGCTGAAACTGCCATCGTCGCCGCCGGGAGACTTCAGGGTCGTCAACATCACGCCGTACTCAATCAAACTTGCATGGATCCCGCCCGACGCGCCGGGGAAAAATGCAAAATATGTGATCAACTATAAGATTAAGTGCGTGCGCGCTGACGCCCCCCGCCCACAAAATTTACGCGCCTTTCTTTTCCACTTTTTGCAGACATCACAAAACACAAACTACCCTCACCATCGACGATGTCAGCCAGAACGAGGTGGAAATCAAAGGGCTCAAGTCTTTTTCGATCTATGAGATTGAAATTTACTGCACGAATAAATGCGGGCGGAGTGGATCTGTTAAGGTAGAGATGTTTATTGCTCCTCTAGATACAAAAAACGCATGATTGCTTCCTTCAGATTGTGCAAATCACAGAGCCAGAGTCGGCACCGCAAGAAGTGACGGCCGTTTCGACTGGCAACGGCGCAATTCGAGTGGAATGGCAAGCGCCTTGCAAAATGGGCCGCGATATCACGGTTGTGCGGCTCGTTCAAAAGAATAGTTAATCAGTGGGGGACGTTTATAGGCTTACGCCATCTACTATTCGGACGAACCAAAAGCGCCCTTCGAGAGTTGGTTCAAAGTGCAGACGCAGGACGCGATCAACAGACAACAGTACTTGACGTTGCTCAAGCCGAACACCAAATACGCCATCTGCGTCTGCGCCGTCTACTTGAAAGGCGCGCACAGTCCGCTGTCGAAATCGGTCATTTGCGCGACCGAAGAGCAAGAAATCAACGCCAACGAATCGGACGTTGATCGCTACTTACAGCGGCTGTCCAATGCGACCGCCGTCGTCGCCGACGAAGACCGTCCGATTTCATTTGTCGCCATACCCGAAGCGGAAAATCCCCTTGTGATCACTTCACTATGAGTATTTTGTGATGAAACGTATAGTGTCGCTATGTGGTTGCTCGGAGTAAAATCTAGCCAACGCTGTTTACTCATCTGTGCGGCGCCGGGCGGAAGGAAGGGCGTTGATTGGGGGGAATAGACGGAGCACGAAGGGGGGCAAGGGCACTGGGGTTGCGCAGGGACAGCTGAGCGCATCAAAGTCACCGGTCGGGTCGACAGAGCAGCGGCGAGGAGGAGCGCACATACTTGTGCTGCTGGCCCAGTCGGACTGCGGTGGGGAAATGCGCGAAACTGCATACGGGTTTTCCTGTCTGTCGGTGTAATAACGTTTGCCGTAGCCACCGGCGGCGAGCGACCGACGTTTGTTGTCGATTAGTGCACGTCGGGCGGCGCTAGGCTCGACGCGCCCGACGAGCGGACAGGAGCAGCACGTTTTTCGACATTCCGCCACACTTGCGATCCGTCCCATCCATCGCCCAATCCCATACGACCCTGCGTATAAATCGGAGCGACCGCTGACCGCCCCGCATCTATTTCAGGTGCGAAAGACGACCGACCCGAGCGACCCAAAGACCACCTCTTTGGCGATTCGACCATTTCCTCTCCTTCCACGAACCTCCACTGCGTCCGCGAACGATGATGATGACGTCCATTTCCGACCGCATCGAAACCGCCGTCGTCGATCCGTCGACGGCCCAGAGCGCCGACGACGTACAGCTCGGCAACTCCGGTGAGTCAACCGCTTGTGTTCACGCCTTGTGTTGGCGGCATTCTGACTGCGCTCTGTGCCACCCACAGCGACGACCGCCGGGACGAACATGTCGTCGACGACGCCGGCACAACGATCGAAACCGCGACCGCTCAAACTGGCCTCCAACGGTCCCCCCGTCAGCTCCTTTATGCAGTCTTCGTCGAACAATCTGCCCCAGCAGTCGATGACAGTCGGTGAGTGAGAGCTACTCGCTCGTCCTCGGTTGTTGGTGGGGTGAGACGATGGAGGGGCCGCTTACAGAGGAACTACTCGAGCTGACACATCAAATCAACAATGCAGTCAAGGCTGGCCAGTTCAACGCGCAACTCGCCAACCAGATATTCAGACTATGTCAGCAGCTGAAGATTTCTGGCGAGTGCATGGAGCAGTCGCACAGAAGTGAGGATGAGAGCTTGACACTTGTCTCGTTTAAATGTGACATTTTGCTCTGTTTGTAGACGACCTCAACCGCGTATTCGTATCCCTGCGACAGGCGTGCTGCAGAGACAACGGCCATTTGGGCACGCCGTGTCGTCTAAAGATCATGGAGCTAGTCGAGCTGAGAGCGATGGGATGGCGCCCCAGCTTGGCGCACAGTCAGTACTACTTGAACAGGACGACGGCGAGTCCGCAAGAATACCATCCCCACATGAACGGCCAGCAGCAGCAGCAGCCTCAACTGCAGCAGCAGCCGCAGCAGTATCATATGATGCAGAGTACGCCTATTGCGCCAGTCAGAACTCAGCTTCCCTCGCATCCGCAGCAACAGCAGCAGCAGCAGCAGCAGTATCCGCCGCGACCCAGCCAGTCGGACAGCGGCGACCCAGCTATGGTGGCAGGTGGCGTGCTTGCTTCTTGTGGGGTTAATATCGCGCACTAACGCTTGACAACATTTCTACAGTTGGACATGACGGCAACAATGTTATCACTGATTTCAGGCGCTACCCCCGTTAGCGCGCCACCATTCGGAGCGATTCCGATCAATCCATTTGGCGCTTTCGCTCCAGCCGGACCTCCGCACATGTTCGGCATGACGAATATTGACCTCTCCGCCAGTCATCCGGGTCCCCAGATGATGCCGGCCGTCAGTCAGCAGAGTATGGCGCCAACAAGCTACTACTTAATTCCAGCGCCAGGTAAAGAATTACTTTAAGACTATTTTTTCAATGATCTACACCTTGTGCGCGCGCACAGTAAGTGTGTGTTGACCTCTTTATTGAGACTTTTCGGTGGCATATTTTGCGACGCGCGTCAATGAAGGTGCGTCATATGTTATTTGTATGTCAGGCGCTTGGCCGCAAACCATGATTGCCGCCGGCCCGGGCATGCTACCGCCGCCAGCCAGTCCGATCGGAGGACCGCCGCCCCCTCAGGCGTTCGCCGGCCCACCACCCGCCCACTCCGTCATCGCCCAACAACAACAGCCCGTTGGCACTAGTGAACCGGAAGCATCGTGGCCGCGAGGAGCCGTCACCAAGGCTTCCAAATTTTCCAAGCCGCAGAAAGTGCCGGGAAAAGCACAGTATCGTGATGAGATAACCATTCGCAACGCGGATTCGGGAAAAAGTACGCTGTTTAGAGCTGTCGATTTGAAAAGAGCGCTGAAATGTGAGGGAGAGTTATTTGCAGTTATGGGTGTGAAGGGGAGACGCGTCGCCGTTGTTGAAGAATTGAGCAAGACAATCATCAGCTTCCAGAAGGTGGCGCAGGGCGCCAAGGAACGCTCGCTGACGATCACTGGCAATTCGGAAGAAACTATCGAATTCGCCAAGAAACTGATCGATGAAACGATTCGTCGAAATGTTTCTCCGAACAGGGTGAGAAATAGCTCGAAAAAAGGCGCCTTGATGCAGTCAAACAGCCGTGATTGTAGCCCGAAGGAGCGAGTGATGACTTTTCGAATCGCGCCGAGACGCGCGACGACGACGATGATGAAGACTTTCCAGAAGATGACGAAGGGGACGAAGCAGAGGGAGATATGGGCATTCAAATTGAGACGGGCGAAGATGGCACTCTCAAGTTGTCTTGCGCAGATCCGGCCGTTCTTCAGGTTGATCGATCGACTCATCTCTGACTGCAAGGAAGAAGTAAATGCAAGCGTTTCAGGCGGCTCAAGCGGCTCTCAGTCAGTATTTGAACAAGGCTGGGCAACAGCGGAAGGTGCTGACACCCGAGGAGAAAGAGCTGCGCAAAGAACGACGCAAATCGATGCCCATTCGCGCTCAATCGACCACGGACAGCAAAGAAGTGACCGCCCAAGGTATTTCACGCAGTCGCGACGGTCAGCGACGGGGCTCAATTTCGAACGGCAGCAACTCTGCAGGGTTGGTTGGAATAAGCGCCACTTTCACACCCCCTCCCCCAAACACAATTTTGTTCATTGCAGTGTCAATTCACCCGAAACGGCGGCGCCGCTGGGCAGCGACTCGCCCAACTGGCGCGCACTAGCCAAGAGCACCCCCAACTTAGTTGCGGCTCTTGAACCCAAGGTAGAACCACTCAAAGTGAAAAAGCCAAACGAGCGACTGAGTTTTAGAAAGAGCCCCGCGTGACGGCGGTGTACTCGCGCGAAATGCTTCTGCGATGCGCGCAGTCGCCGTTGGTCAACGAAGCGGTGCCGGGGAAAATTGCCGCGATCGCCAAGGATGCGGCCGACATTATGCGACCGGTGAGCTTTTTGGCGGGGTTCTATTTCATGTTACGAGGGCGGAACAACTGAGATCAATAATTTCGCAATACTGCAGTATATTGCCAAATTACTGCTTTCAGCTGATCCACCCTCATAATTATAACTGTAATAATTACTTTTGCGCAAAGTGCACAATAACACATACACATACACATGAGTGACAATTTTTCCCGCGTAAACCACAAACTGACCAATCATCGCGCTTTCCTTACAATTGTCACAGTTTTATGAAATAAATGTGACGTCACAAGACGCGTCCGCTTGCAGACTGGAGCAAAGTTGGGCGAATACGAGCGGCAGCGTGCGGCGGCAGCACAGTCGTGACTGCTCGCGATGGCGTCTCCTTCTATAGTGGTTAGAGGTGTTTGCAGCGAGCGACAAAACGGCGCGATGGTGTGTGCGAGCGAAAATTGCATTGGTATTCGAATGTGAGTGTGTCTGCGGCTGTGGGCGCAGACTGCGAAACGCCTCTTCGTCGACCACTCGACGCAGAAGCGTCCAAAACAATTTAAAAGCCCAAAAAATTGTCAGCTGTACATAAAACGAGCGCCTGGCTCGAAAGTGTGCTACTCTTCCTAAATGCTCCGTAGAATACCATAATGCGTGTGCGGCTGAGATTGTGCTGCGGCGCGATCATTGGGTGCTTCTTCATTATGCGCGGCCTCCGTTGTATGGGCTGGCTGCGCAAATTCCCAATATTATTACTACTCATTACTGGTGTGTTTTTTGAGTGTGCCTTCCCGCGAACTCTGTTGATGTTTGGTAACGAATTACTGTTGAGTGTGAACGTGTGAACGGCGCTTTCTACGCAAACTAACGCTTGATGGTGATAGTTCTATTGCTATGCGAATAATTTGGCGCTATCGATTGTTGGCACAGTGTGCGCTGAGTCGATTCTTATGGTGTTATGGAACGGACATGGTACGGTGCTGCTCCCTGTTCAATACAACGCTAGTCCGTTTCAGTGAAATGTCATTCATTCTCTTGTGTTCACGCCATTAATATTCCTCCGCAATCACCATACTCAATGCTGTTCTTCGTTCATGCCCCAGGATATCTATATCGTTGTGCATCGTTGTTAAATATATATTTTTTCGGCACTTTTGCCCAATAAATTAAGTGTAAATAAGAAATGGTGCCCAACTGAATGCAGATTGTGTGCCGTACACCACCGACTAAAGCACAATCGATTGTCCAATTAGGCTTTCAATGCGAATGGCAGCAGTTTGCGATGCGTATGCTATTAAAAAGAATATATGAACAAAAATGTATTGTTATTTTATGTATTCTTGGTAGGGATTGCAAATCGCTGCAATCGTCGATAGCGTTGAGACCATAGTCAGGCCCTTGGTCAGGAAGATGAGCAGTAATTTTAAAATACCGTGCTAATTGTCATCACATTCAATCGCTCTTCATTTAGTCGATCGGGATTAAACTGAGATCACATTAGGAGACTGATTTAGTCACTTGATATATTGCAATTAAAAGAGGAACGCTGTAGAGGTGGAAGAACCTGATAAAGATGGTCGAGCATTCTGTATTATTTGAAGACATACGTATGTATTGTTTTGCTCTCGCTTGACTTGAGCATTCCCGGCCAGCAGCACATCGCTCAACCTCACTAGTTTCGGACTCGCGTCCAGTGTAGCGTCGACTACGCGTAAATGAAGCGGTAGCGCGTAAACGAAGCCACGTTGCATCGGCTCGACTCGAGTCGAGCAGTCAGAGCGCCATTGCTATGTCATAACTGTTTATGCAATGCAGCCCAATGCAATTATGGTGACACTTTAGCCTTCACGTCAAGGACAAAATTTTTAGTCTTAATGAAAACTCTTTGATATGACGAAAACGAACAAAATTAGATGTCAGCCAATTATAAGTGATGAAAATTAAAAATTGAGGAAAGACATGTCTCGAAATCTATCGGTCACATTCGTATCTATTTAACGGAGTAACGTAGCAATTGTTTAACATCGCGATCAATAAATCAAAAGATTTCTAGTGATGCTGGGTGCACACAGCCAAATAGCACATGAAATGTTGTATATCACATGGTACTAACAAAAAAGCTTGTAATAAGCTCCCAAATAATCACTGATGCATTAGCGAGTTCAAATATACGTCACCAGGTTGTTAAATTGGTACAAATGTAGCGTTAGCAATGTAATCATTTTGAACTGAAATTCAAGAACAAATTCAAACTTTGCAACTCTTAACAGAGCGTGCATCTCTGAACCTTCACTTTCTGTACATTTTATGTCCATTTAGAGCCTGCTTCAAGGAATGAGAAATTTGGATTTTAAACAATCAAATAAATACTTCTGTGCTAAATTACAGTTCAATTTCGATCTGATATAACTGATACTATGCTCAGTATCAAAAACAAAGAATCTATCTGATTGTGAGCGATGACGTTTGACACTTGGATGCTGCGAACCATGATATATGAATTCGTCACTGACTGTAGTATCGTTGAAAAGCAGTTTGCAATATTTATTATATGGGTTGATATTTGATGTAAATGTCATGTGACGAATTGTTCAAATGTCACGAGAACAGTTGTTCATCACCCTTCACCGAAACTCATTGAAGGGTTATGACTACCTTTCATTTAATCGAAGGAAAGGCATCATTAGCGTGTTCATACCTACGCCTTAGTAAGCATACTAATTCATGCAAATAAATCGCTAGTTAATAATAGTGTTGGGCCTTCACTCCGTAAATGTTACCGTGTAAAAAGACCTTTAAAAGAGCGCTACCGAGACTTTTGCGCTGTTCCTACTTCAGTCAAGCAACGACATTGCATTACGAGGTACTGTATTTTATCCTTTTTAATACCATAGCCATACGAACAGTAAGTCTTAATATGTCTTGGACTTGGAAAAAGAGGTTAGGGTGAATATTTTTGATACACAGCATCGAGTCATCTTCCGCTATCAGTTGTGGTGGTCGTGAGAAATTCCAAATCGGAAACATTCTAATAACATTGCCAAAAAATGCTCCACTACTCACAGATGGGGATATTATTTAAAATTTTTGTACTAGAATGCCGTAACCATATGCTTGCGTCACTGCCCTCTAAATTTGCTAATTTAATAAAAATTTCCGATTTGCATAATACCCAGACTTTAAGCAGAAAACTTTTGCAAGAGGTACACCGTTTTACACATGGACAGACATTGAACGATTTCGACAAATTATTTTTCTCTACAATGCTCTAAATCGTAAAGAGGCGAGAGCAAGATGAATTTCCTCATTTGACGATGTAACTTCGCCAATATTAATTGTAGAAGTCTGATTGCAAAAATCAATTGTAATCATTGAAAGAAACTGTTAAATATAGGACGTAATAGCCATTTGAATGATGCACACCTTCAAGCTCAAAAAATACTCGTCAGTGAACGTTTGCTAAGAGCCCGAGTGATGATAGAGCATTGCACAAATCTGTCATCTTTAGATTTTAGCAGAGATCGAGACTTTCTGGTGTGGTCAAGTATCAAGACAAAGACAGTTCACCGATATTTTCTGTAAGTAGCGCTTGTTTAACAGCATAATCGCTCGCGTAATGTGAGATAAACTCAAAAGTTCGCGTACAGGCAGTGATCGCGGTGACTATTTGCTAAACGTTGTTGAAACACCTTTAAACCGCGTTGTACTTGCGAGAGAAAGGAAACCTTGTCAGATAAATAATGACGGTATTTTGCTCTAAAACTGCCCTTTTTAACTGTAGGTAACATCTAAGCTAATCAGAGGTAAAAGTTACGACTTTAAATTATGTCATTGGCTGTAGTGCAGTTTTGATTTGGACTAGAGGCCGCGGGAGTTGTTTGTCAATGGAAACTTTCATTTCGTCAGTTTGCTTCCGACTAATAGTCATGCGCCTAAGAACTAATAGTCCCCTTAAAGAACTAATGGAAAACGACATTTCTCTTAAGTGTACCAAAATTAGGTATTTCTGGAAAAGTAGAATGATTGCTCAAAAAATTGAACTAAGAGACGTTTCATAATGAGCAAACTCTTGAAATCCAAATCATTTCGCATTATTATATCACGCTTTAGCAAAGGTTGGAAGTCTTCAGAAAAATGCATTGGGTTTAAGATAAGCTTGTCATCTTGGCATTTCCTAACGCTTTTGTCAAGGTACTGTAGGCAAGAGACCTGTTCGCAACTCACATTTAAGAGGTATCGCAGAATGTGAGCTCTAATGATGGCTTATTCAACAGCATAAAATTTAACAAATTCGTAAAGGAAGAGTTCTCATATTCAGCTCTAAATATGTTCAGGATTACTCGCATATTTGTTCACATTTTCTTTGCTTAAGCAACACTCGCAGTATTGCCAATTTTCTGAGCGAAACTCTCTGAGGTGTGAGGAACAACTTGGAATTAATCGAAGGAATAGCGTCGTTAGGATGTTTCTACCTACCCTGTCGTAATCATACTAATCCGTGCGAATAAAACGCTTGCAAATAAATTTAGGCTTTCACTCTGTGTTATGAGACAGTGTCATTTGACGCTAAGTGAAGCGTAGCTGGAATTGGATTACGACCACGCAAGTTTCGATGGCTTCTCTTAGCGTCACATGACACGGTCTCATAAACCGAGCGAAAGTACAGAGCTATTAGCGAACGATATATTCGCAAGAATTAGTGTGCGTATTAGCGCATAAGTAGAAACAGGCTAATGATGCTTTTCCTTCGATTAACTGAAAGGCAGTCATTACCCTTCTGTGATTTTTGCTCGGAAAACTGAGAAAAATCCATGGGAAGCTTTACTAAACGAAATGTGAAAAAGTTAGCGAGCAATCATATTCTTGGATCGTAGCCGACGAAAATGATACTTTATAAACTGCCAACCGATCACTGGGACGCGTTACTGTAATAATCCTCTCACTTTGATCGCGCACTTTTATTAAATGGTTGATCTCACCTTAAAATCAACGTTTTTTCAAACAGCGGGGAGTAATGGGCTCAAATTTCAGCGTTAGCTATCTATCACTCAGTATTCCTATAAGGAAGTATAAAGGAGAACAAGTATTCATCAATGTATAAACAGTACAAAGAACGTTGTCTTCAAATGAAAGAAATGGAAGAAGGACACATAAAAAACAAATATCTGCATGCTGCAATCATCAGACTGAAAAATATTCTGAAAAAAATTGACATTGACGTCGATATTCCACGAAAGAATTATCTCGATTTCTTCAAATGGATTGCTAAAAAAGCAATTTGGGCCGCAATTCTGCTCCTTTTTTCTGTTCTTACAACTATAGGTTGCTTGAATCTCCTATCACAATACACCAATGGAGTAACTACTACGAAAATTGCTGTCAACAAAAATAGAAATGTTCCGTTTCCATCATCTACAGTCTGTTTGCCCATGTATGAATTAGACTTGTACAAGCTTGATGAAAATTTCAACATTGAAAATGCGAGTCAGTATTTACATGCAGAAGTCAGTGAGTACTTTGAAAATCAGCATCATGATAAGGAAACATTTCTTAACGGAAGCTACTGGTCTCCTGCCATGCTTTTAGTTGTTTATAATTATGTATCACACTTGCACTTTGTTGAAAACAATGAATGGACTATGGACACTGAACCGAATTTTTCGGAATATCAGATAGAGTTGAAAAATAAGGATTGGTGGGAAGCGGCAGGAACACTGGAAAAAGAAATTAAGATGTTAAATATCAGTATCCGCGAGTTAGCGCAAGCGGTTGGGCAAGCTATCGCAATAAAATTCAACCTCGCTATAACTCACTATACTACCTATGATGGACGGATGCATTCATCATATTTCGTCTATGAAACAAGTTTTGTCGGTTCAAGTTGGATATGTTATAATGTTAACTTCACTGGTTTAGTCATCACTTCACAAGAAGAGACGATTATTGTAGACGTCGATATAACGTCTTTGCATTTTGCTCTGAATGGTACACTCTTACAACAGGGAAAGTGAGTTTATCAGATTTTATTTTACTTTTGTGGTCTCTCTATCGACTTGGGCAAGAAACAAGAAAACTCTATTCCGTCTCTTTTCATAGAAAATAAGAGCAGGGAAAGATCAAGATATCTCCAGATGCGACTGTGGCATCATTGGAACTAATTTAGATGGAAAGAGAGTAGTGCCAAAGAGACGTTTTTTTAATATAAGATGTATGTGAATCTGCTCGCTAGTTTTCCTCAATATGAATGTATTTGCCATCTGCATACCAAACGAGTTAAAACCTCTAGCATACTAATGGGTCAAAGGCTTTTTAAATAATTATACAATTGGCTTTTGAGCTGGCTGATTATAGAATCATGCTTATCACGGTGATTTGCCTTTATAGTGAACGATGTTGCGCTTTCTTTCATTAGGGCTGCAAATTTTCGACACTCTAGAGGCTTGGTGGATATGAATGCAATATGTTGCGCTTAGCTCTTTTTATCCATCTTTGGCGCAAAATCGAATAAGTACGTACATGGAGGGCATACTATTGCCCATTACCTTGGTTACAACGCTGTTACTCTCTAAATCGAGTTCATTGTTTTTCAATGAACAGTTCATTGTTTTTACACCAAAAGAATAATTCATTGAATAATCATTCCAATGTTTTGCACTTCAACATACGTTATTGATTTTTCAACGAATCTTTTCATTTTTATTTCAATGAACTACTTCATTAAAACAATGAATTATTCTTTTGGTGTGAAAACAATGAACTGTTCATTGAAAAACAATGAACTCGATTTAGAGAGTATCTATTCCTTTTCTGCTTAGTAGTAAGAGTTGATTCATCTCGGAAATATGCTGCTCGCCGTTTGCTTAATTAGAGCCAAATTATTACATTGAATCTTTCGAAACAAAGCTAATTTACTACAGGTTGGCGCGAAAATTCGTGGACACTTTTTGAGCGATTTTTTGAATGAACAGGCACATCGCTAAATTTTAGCAAATTCAGTCAACTGCTGGAGTTCTGTTTCGTGCTCGGTTGTTGAGCGGTTTTGTGCCGCTTTTCTCCTTACCACGATGGGATCCCCCCTCGACATGTCTTAGCCGGCGCGAGGGGTATCTGCCTTTAACTCCACATGCGACACCACTTCTGTGTGGGCATTATAACATCCTGAGAATTGCCTAACCGTTGAGACGAAGCGAATTCGAAGCCGAAGCTGAGCAATACGCCAACACTATTGAAGTCTACGAAACACGCAACTCCGGCCGTAGCTACCACAACCTTCCATCCGGCTACATGCTCTACTACTCCGACGACGACACCAACACCACTGCAAGCATCGATTTCTACATCCCCACATCGTTGGCATTCATTCGACTACACACTCTCAACTACACCGACAACGACGACAGCATCAACTACGACATCAGCGACGATGACGACCACGACGTCATCAATGATGAGAATGACAGTAGCGTCGACAACCAGACCATTGCGTCGAGTTATGCTACACGGACGACGACAACAGGACCACTGCGGGTTACGGTGTCTGCATCTTCACATCGCTAGCGTTCATCTAATTGCACGCGCCCGCGTGAATGGATAAGAAGACGATGGCGCGACGAATTGCTAACGAGTGGAGGCGGCGAAGGCAAGATTCAAACGGCTGCGCAGATAGTTGTGGTGATCGCATGTGGAGAACTACATTCAGAAGAATTGATTTAGTTATGGAAATAAATAAAGTCAACTGCCTCTATATCGTCTACCTTTATAACGTCGGTCAGGAGGCGGCCCAAGGCCGACGTTACAAACACAGTTGACTGAACACCATTTTATAGCACTTTTTCTCATCATTTGAATGCTTTTTTTTGCGAAAATTTAGCGATGTATATATCCATTCAAATAATCGTTCAAAATGTGTCCAGGAACTTTTGTGTCGTCACCCTGTACTCTAGTTCTATTGCAGATATAAGATCTTGTTTGCTCCGTCGGCTGATTTTCACATGGATTTGAAAATACTGGCTAGTAATAATTCAGACAGTCAACGTTTGCTAAAGAATAATAATTATCGTCGGAGAAAGAATTATTACTTGGGATGGATCGGCTCTGGCGCTTATACATTATACGATGTTATTCAAGTGTATCGATTTATGCCCATTATCAACGGTCAGCAGCAATGTTCGGAAGTACGATCGATGGAAGAATGTCGGTAAGTTATATAGGTTGTCCCAAATAGTTCCCCGATTTTTGAATTTGAATAAACTTGCATAGACTGAACGGATTTATGGATATTTTTGTTTTTTACCATCACCGCGCAGAAGGAATTTTGTGTCATAAAAGTTAATGACCCTAAATTCCGGGGTACCCCCTTACAGTTTATTGTCAACGTGAGTTATTCAGATTATTATTATTCCTTGCTTTCTATTGTTCCATTCACTTGTGGTGCAGTGGTAAAATTTACAGCTGTTGCAACGTATCGTATCGTCTTGATACTACTCTTATTTCAACGGGTTTATTCAAGTGGTCGGTTAGCAAAACTCAACCAGCTTCTCGCGGAGCAAGCTATTACATCCCAAAATCAGATTGGAGGGCACACATATTCAAACGATCGAAAGGTCACGCTCATACATAGCCCTCGCTCGATTTAGCGCGCCAAAGTTTTTCCAATTCCGCAACTTAAATTTGCAAATCATTATGATGCTAACTGAGAAGTCTGAATCTCGATATTTTGGTCTCTCGATATTTTAGACCGTCGATATTTTGGGCCCCAATCATTGGTAGGCAGTAGTCTTATAACTTCTAGGGTCCGAAATGCACTCCTATATGAGGCTACGACCGTCTACTTCCCATTTGCTGGAACGGCGAAGGCTCAATTAAGAATGCAGATCCTCGTAACTCTTTGAACTCAGTTGATATATGCGCAAAAATTTGCAACTGTAACCGGTAATTTAAAAGTATAATAGATAACCTAAGACCTAACCATGATTTCGAATAATATTTCCTGCAGTACTTCTCCCTCACAGCTAACATTATTTGGCTAATTTGGGAGAGAAGAGACATATTTATCATGGCGACAGCCCATCTGAGCTAATAATTACCGTCATGCCTGCCATCGTGCACTGGAGACTGTATGTCCCGTGCATTGATTATATCGCGTTCATGTATTTTAATCCTTTAATTACAAATGAACTAATCTCTTCGCTTTTGGCACGTTTGCTAAATAACAAGCTATATTACATAGTTAATGGGCGCATTGTCGCAAAATATAGCAGAATCTCAGTATAAGACTACAATCGTTCACTCGGTGAACTCGCCATTTCTTTTGCTTCAAATAGATGCTTACAATTTAAATTAAAAGAATTTGTAAGTAGATTCTAGTGATTTTGACTCACAAGTTAATCTTGAACTTTCAAATATTTTTTAAATACATGCCTTTCAAAGCGCATCACAAATGTCAATTAACCTACTAATTGTTATTCTCACTCCCCTTTAGCCAATATAATACTTCTATCAAGACAGTGAGTGTGGCAAACCGTGCCTCATTACGATCGAATATGTTTAAGCGCGCTTGAATTTTCATAGTCGGCTGACAGCAGTCGGAGTATTATAAACCTAGCTCAACCTTACCAATACGTACGAAATATTGTACGCATGTACAAAGAGCGGTAACCTTTCGAGGGAAAAATTATGTAACAGAAATTTTGCCACGATATTTGAGATTAAAATGGTGTATTTTGCAGTGCACAATGCCGCGCATCAATGATCAAAAATTTTTGTAACTGTACAGCGACAGCTTTGACAACGTTGGATGATATTAAAGGTGAATGCACACTTACGAGTTATAGGACTTGCTCGATATATGACGCAAATAACGAATGGATGTGCGACTGTTTGAAACCTTGCACACGTTGGGATTACGAAATAAAGGAAACTGGCTTTTATTATCCCGATTCGTATTATTATTATAGCATTACAATTCGGCTCGCAAAATTCGACTATCGCATTTTTGAGCAAACTTATCTTTGGAAAATGGAAGGCTTTATTGGAGCATTTGGTGGAGCACTCAGCTTGTGGCTAGGAATAGATTTCCTTATGGCTATCAATTTTTTCTCTATAGTCGTGGCGAAACTGATCAAAATGATTACCAAGAGGTGAGGCTGAACAGATATTGTATGCAATTCTGAGAGATAGAATTCTGGAACAAGCCAATAACAAGCGAATTTTTGCTTGATAATTGAGGTTGTATGTAGTAATCAAAACAGTGAAACACAATCACGTTTTAAAGGATCACGAATCTTAGGAATTTTGTTTTTCTTGGATTCTTTATATTAATCACTGTCAGGAGGCACGGTAAAATCTTCATGTCAGAGTGGAGCTAGGACTAATCATTTAGTGGAATATTGAGTTTGTATCGAAAGATGTCACGTTAACTTAATGAAATGCGTATTATGCTCACATGACAAGATGTGTCTTTTTGTGATGTTCAACCATGCTAAGCGCAAAACTTAAAACTAGGCGTGGTAGCTGTGTGTTGAAAACAAAAACTCACGAACGGCTTTCTTGCATGTGGCTCATTTAGTGCTCCGTCTTAGTGCCTGAACATAAACTATGCCATTTTATAGAAGTTTTCACATGTTTATTTTTCTTTATCAATGGAATAGGGACTAATACAGCAATAATTAGTGAAGAGCACTGCGTTAGCTGTCACAATTTTTGCCTGTAACCGCTGCGAATCGTCCACTGGTATCGCCCACGTCGTGGAATGGCGCGGAATTAAGACGCTCGCCTTTAGTAACTGCTTTTACGTCTTATCAGAAAATTTTGATATGAAACTTCCGTGAAATCATTCAAACACATATTTCTTGTAACGATAAAGCAGGTAATTAGATTGAATGTGATTCTTTGAAAACAAGACATTAGCATTTCCATGACAGCGTATGCTTCAATAGCTGTGATTCTGATCTCGCTCTCTTGCAAATTTATGCACATATTACAACAAATTCTCTTTCAGCACGCAGCCATCAAGTAACAATGCTGTCATTAATCATGGACACAGCTACTCGAAAAAACAAGAAGATGTACAGAAAGGAAATCAAGCAGTAGGAAGGAAAGAAAGTGAAAGAAGAACTGCTAACGACGAACTATTGGCAATTAAAGCAATCAAACCATCCAACTGGAACTGTTTTAAAGTACTTTCATTTATTGTTAATCTAATATTTTCTTTAGCCACAGTTATCTTGTGCATTGTGCTTTTTCAACAGTATTTTTCTGATCCACCTGTAATAGAGATGAGCATTCCATATGATGAAGCATTTGAACTCCCAAAATCAACAGAAATAATTCTACCGATGTATTCAATTGACTTGGCATTAGATATCAACAAAACTTTATATGGAAAAAGAGTAGACGATTATTTTGGACAGTATCAATTGAATAAAAAGGCATTTTTGAGTAGCACTGCTGCATGGCCCCCAGAAATTTTTGCATTATGCTTCCAGTATTTGGCATATTTGAGTGCCGTTGAAGGCAGCGAACTTGATTATTTGGATACGATGAATTTTTCTGAACAAGCTTATTCTGGAGCTATCCACTTTTTAGATTATAGTTATTCTGGAGAATATTATGATGCAGCAATCCAGTTAGAGAAGAAATTGAGTCAAATGGGAGTGACAATCAAAGAACTAAAGCTGTCAGTTGCTGAAAAGCTCAAGAGCGCCTTTCATTTATCAGTTAAATACGTTTATGCAATTGATGGAGTAGTAATAAAGGAAAATGTGTCGATAATAGAGAATACTTGCATCAACGAGTATCGCGTGTGTTTCAAGGCGGATTTTTCAAATAAGCTAATTAAAAGACCCGGAGATTATATTGAAGTTTCCTCGATTATAAATCAGTCGATTCTTCCAACCTATGATGGAGCACCATGGTAAGTTCTTCTTTCATTATCAAGTTTAAATGGCGAGTATTTTGAATTGCAACACTTTGGCATTCAGTTCCTGCAAAATTGGCTATCAAATTATTACATTATTATATAACAAAATCAAAGTTATTAGTAAGAGTTCTGTTACAATTATACAGTACTAGACAAAAGTGGGGTAATACAATAAGCAATATCGATTGGAAGCAGTTTCATTACCAGAACTAATCAAAGACTAAAGTTCTGTTCTAACAGCCAATATTAGACTGATAGAGAGATTGTTTCACCTATAAATTTAAATTTTGCTGAGAAGGTATCATTTTTGGATAAAATCCCTCTTCACAGATGCGTCAAGAGTTATGGACCAAATTCTAAAAATTTACCAACTTGCAACAAATGTCAAAAATGTGGGATTTTTCCATGAAGACATACACCATTTTTACTTTAATAAGGCCACTTTTTAATTAAAGCTACTATCTTTGTTAATTTAATGACACAAGAGGGGCCTTTTTAAAGTGAAAATAGTATAATACAGCACTAGTACTTTTTGGCCATGCTTTAATATCTTAAAATTCGGTACAGTGTTGTGATCTGAAGGCGCTAGGTCACGAGACTGAAGGAAGACTGCGTCTTTGACATTCACCATGAGAGACCATTTCAGATCTCACATGTATATTCAAAATTACTAGAAGTGTTACTGATACATACGTGACCCTGCTGACCAAAAGAATCATATCTCATATGCCCGGTTTGCTCAATAGTCGTTAAAATGGCTCCTAAGGGATGCGTTCAAGTTTCCCATTCACTCTGATTCTGTGTTCTGCCAAGTTTTGAGTTCTTGGTCAACCCGGGTCACGCTGTATCAGTCTGTAGTGAATGTGTCATGGAGGACGTGCCTTTGAGTGTACAGAGAAATATTATAGCTTCAATGAGTTCGTGTTTAAATATATTTGTGTACGTATATAGCTATTTGCCTTTAATATCTTCTTTAGGCCTTTTCTGAATGTGGATTTCTATGGCCGAATCATGAAGGAGTTTTATGATGCTTTTGATGATGTTGTCAGTATGGAAGGTGAATATGGTTTTTCGACCACCGTTAAAGTATTCACAATTGATGCATATCGTAAGATTCCATCGGTTAAAGAAGAAACGAAGTGCATGAATTATGAAAAGAGAGATCAATGCCGGTAAGAATATTTACATTTGCACTGAACATTACTTTTTTCGCTTTTTGGGGGAGCTGAAGGGACACAAACGTATGCCTCGTAGGGCGGCTGGGAAGGCGTTGCGAAAATCCCTCGAAATCCTGATCTTTCTAAAATCTACGATTGACTTTTTCAAAGGACCTTTCTTTCATACCCTGTTCTTTTAAAAGAGTCTGTTCGTTCGAATACATCATAACCAATTCGCTAAATATTGCATTCACGTTGGCCGCACGACGCAAAGAAATTATATGTAACCAAAAACAATTTCAGATGGGAATGTCGAAGTGAAATGATTTATAAGAAGTGTAATTGCACAACAATGTCCCTTCCACTGCCCTATTTGCCACTTGGGCCTGAATGCTCTTTTTCAATCTTCAATACATGCTTGCAATATACAAAGCAAGATGATATGCAATGTATCCAGCAATGTTTGAAACCTTGCGAGAAGTGGAAATATCAAGTTGACTTTGAAAAGCAAATACCTCTTGAAAGAGAAAATGAAGCGATAATTCAAATACAGGTGAAGAAATTTGATTATGCTGTGTACGTTGAGAAATTACCTTGGAAATACGATACATTTGCGGGTGCAATTGGTGGTGCATTAGGTTTGTGGCTGGGACTCGATTTCGTCATTATGATCGGCGCAGTCTCGGTATTTCTTTGATATTCTCTTTTTCTTTGTTGCACAGACCATCTATTTTTTTATTTATCTGTTTGTTATCGGAGGACGCCCCACGGACCTAGCCATATGCAATGCCTAATTCAATCGGGGTTCTATAGTTCAAAGCCGCTTTATGCAGCTTCTTTTACTCACACCAGATTGAATCAGCGTCCTCTCATGGCGAACCTCCAAGATTTTAAGGGATGGGACAATATTTCCGCTTTAAGATTAGACAAGGATAGGGGGTTGAACTACCATTGTGAATGCAAAGGACCTAGTAGGGCTTATCTTACAATACTCAAGATTCAGTTGTTATAGCGTCTTGTTTTGGTAATTGAAAGGGCCATCATGTCGTGCTTAGACCTTTTACATCTGAACTAAGCAAATTCGGTGCATTTTGTTAGTATGAGCATGTTCCTTGTTCAGAAAAAAATACAGGGATAAATACTCATTCCAGGATGTTAATGTCCTTTCCAGTAAATGATCAAGTTCGTCACTCGATGATAATCAGGGACTCTAATCACAGCAGTTTCCAGATGAAACTTATCTACAACTGTACAATGCACGCGTTCAATTGTAGCATATCCAAACAATGTTCAAATTAACATAAACCGCGGGGTAAAGGGGAATGACGTCGATGGAACAGTAAGTGCACGTAATTTGCTGCCATCCACATCAAAACAAGGCGTTTCAGTATCGCATACTAGATCCAAAACGCTCGGATGTAAATCGACACATAAAACGGTTTTGCTTAGATGAATTTTGGTACTTGCAAAAGAATAGAAATGTTATACTTCGCCAAAACTGCAATGATGTCTCTGACGGCGCACTATCATCCATGCTTGCGATTGAGCTGTCATTGCGGTTTTAGCTAATCGCAACATTTTTGCACATGCGAATGTACCATATTCCTTCCTTGCAAAACATCAGCATCATTATTTTCACTTCACCGTATCGGATGTAGTATACGATACTTACATCCCTTATTTCGGTGTAGACGAAGGGATCATATGAAACTGAGAGATATTGAAATATTCGAAAGCCATGGGATTAGGATTATAGTTTATTGAACTGCAAAAAATTACAATAATATCCAAATATCTGTAATGAAAACAAGCAAACGGAAGGAATACAGTTGGATGGCTTCGAGTTATTAAAGAGAAAAATTATTGCAGGAACTACTTGGTTATATTCTGACACGACTACTCCAAACTTTGGGGCTGAAGAAAATCAATCCAGGGTAAGTATTCAGTAGATAGTTATGCATGTTTAGGGGCACGACGTTAGCGGCGACATGCTTTGCGCTTTGCTTTGAAGTAACCTTTCAAGGTAGATTAAAGTATTCAGCAGGGAGCCAATTCTCCCACTGCATAGACTTTCCATACTACCGGGGTTTTTCCGAGTACAAGCCCCGGGGCTTGTAATAAGAATTGGCACTTTTCGCGTCTCTACTTTGTCCCCAAATAGAAGCCCCGGGGCTTCTATTTGGAAAATTCAATTACATAACGCTTTTTGCAGTACC
>NIUQ01000292.1:0-56896 GCA_002796945.1 Plectus sambesii
TGGGGATGGTTGGGAAGTTATCGAGCAGCGTGCACCGACTGGCATTTGTGTTGTCTTTGTAAACGATAGCTAATCGACTGCCAAGTGATGTGATCAGTCACATTCGTTGACACAACATCTTTGTAAAACACTCGCCCGAATCGTCACAACAAGCTGAGAAGTGTTTTCAGTTTGGTCGATAAATGCCGCACGTGCTTAATGCTGGAGTCAGCGGACCAACGTGGCCACACTGGCAGATTAAGTCGCTAAGACGTGACGAAAACCCATATCTTACCCTAAGCTGCATTTTTATGCAAACAAAGGGGCCGTAACTGGACAAAAAAGTAGCGAAAGTAGATGTGTTCAAGAGCGATGCCAAATGACAAAACAGATACTGGACCGAGTGACACGATTGTACTCCAACTGCCTATTGTCCGAAGACTGATTAAATCATCATTAAAAAACATAGCACAAAGGATGGCTCAGTAAGACATTATGAAACGATTACGTTCCCCATCCATTGCGAGCGTCAGCGAAAGTTTATATCGACTTGAAATGTTGCTAACATTGCTTGCGCGATCAACCACCAATCGTCTTACCGACTTGATAATTAGTATTGAGCACTGTTGGTGCAACAAAGAGAAAGAGAACAAAGTAACAGAAAAACAACGTAGTTAGCCGAATATTTTGTCGAAGTGAACTCCGCGATGGTGCAAGGCGGCGTTGTCAAGAATTTCGGTCGCCTTGCCATCTTCCGGCTTTAGGAAAGTATCCACGATGGCTGCCTGAATAAGGTTGATAGCGTGATAAACGTAAATAACCAATAAATAAGCGGTAAAAAAGAGAGAAACCTTGGCGACGGTGACCATAGGAACTGAGAGGGCAGTGGGACGAAAGTATTTGATGGGTTTGAAAGCGCAGACAGCGACTCTTTCTACGAGACGCGGCTCGGCACGTTCGCCCTCCAAGACGCCGGGCCGGATGATGGTCACACGGGGGAAGCCGAGAGCCTCCACATCTCGTTCAGTCTCGCCCTGACCACGACCAGCTCGTCACATATCAATACGAGCAACAGTTATGGGCACTCCTACAGAGCACTAATCGGGCTAAAGGACGACCGGTACGCGAAGGCTACCGTAATCGGAGGCGCGTGATTGGAACTGTGTTATGTAAGAATTTGTGGCCATAACAATGCCGTACAGTACTATTTGAATGCAAACATTGTAATCAGGCGAGAATTGCTTTAGAATCTCTCTCGTACCGGTCGCTCGTTAGCCTGATTAGTAGGACACGGTCACCAAATCACTTACCGCGATGAGTTACCATAAATTCACGCTTGTCGGCATCGATACGGTTAATTTCGGGACCTATTCTACAGGAGCGCCCACTCATATTATACCTTCACTCTTGGATACAAAAACCAGGAGTTTGGATTCGCGCCAGTCGAGCTGATCAGACTGAAGTGCTGGCAGCCGGCCGCCTTGGCCACTTTCGCTGAGTTGACGATGTAGTCATGGTCGACTTTGATAAATCCTTCCTTCAATCATACAGACTAGTCGCAAATGGGAACAGCAATTGATTTCAAAAATCTGCTATCATCAGAACTGTGGCGATTGCGGGAATTTACTGAAGAACGCTAATTGATCAATTATGGTGTAAGCATAAATCGGACCCCTCCCTCGAGGGTACTATATAGTTTTTCTTAGCAAGTTGCGAAATCGTGTCACTGTTATTGTGGTAAAGTATAGGGAACGCAAAGATTCTAGACACCTGAAAGACCCGTTCCGGTCCGATTCCAATACAGCAATTACCTTAATGAGTACATGATTAATCAAGAACCGGAATCGGAATCACATCTGGTTAGGTGTCTCAGATGTTTGCGGCAACTATATGCATTGTTAATGTGCAGTATGCGTTGCTTTGCTACGGTTCGAATACTATCATATCAAGGCGGTCGTCCCACATTACAGAATTCTCCCTACAACGCGACAACTGACCAAGCAACGCGCTTCCGCCATCACAATCGCATCAGTTCATATGTTATCAGATTTGTGATATTAGGCGGGTTTCATATCGCGTACTTTAGCTAAACTCGTACTTAAGGGCTATCCTTTACTATTGCGTTAAGTACGAATTTTGCGAAGTACGCGATACGAAACCCACCCATTGACTTAGATGCTAACCTTGCCCGCCTTTGCGCGGGTGGTGCCCAGCGCGCAAAAGCCAACGTCAACGCCTTCGAACGCCTGCGGATGTTCTTCGATCTTGTCGAAGTCGACGACGCGTTGGATCTACGACAAGCCATGTTCAACAAGCTTGCTACATTGCATTAGAAAGTAATATTTTTGAAACTTTTGCAAACTTCATACATTAGCCTTAGCCTCTAGTATAGTAAATCTCGATATATCCAGGACAGTAATAAATAAAGCCCGGATTAATCCAGGATCTAAGAAAAGTGCAGCTGTTTCTCGGCTCCTGTTTCCACTAATCGCATGCTAAACTCATCCGAATGAAAGATTTCAATAAAGCTTTAAAAAGATCAAGAGGTGCTCGGTTTATATGGATTTCGCTAATCCCCTGCTCCGCACCGAAGTTTCGAGAATACCATCTCAGCGCAACTTACTACATCTTTGTACAGCGGATCACTGCCAAAGTCGACCTCTCTTCGACCGATAAGAACAACATTCTTGAATATTCGTTTTTCCAGCAGCAGCCGAACGATTTGTTGCCCTATGCCCCCTGTGTGTCCCAAGACGAAAGCAGTTTTCGTGCTCAACGCAGTCTTGTCGAAGTCAGGAAACTCCATTGGATCCACTTCCGGCTGATAAAGGGACGACTAGTCGGTCGCTTTCAGAAAACAACATCATACCGGCAGTAAGTAAACACCAAGCAGCACTGGGATTGCAACAACGACGATTGCTTTCAGTAGCCGCGAATACTTTCCACAGACGCAATTGGGCATAGCACTTTCACGGTATGAGCGCAAAGGCAAACAAAGCTGACATCATTTAAGTAAGCGGCTCAGTTCGCCCCGCCGGGTTGAATACCCCTCCCCATCGTAGTACAATGCTCAAAGTCCAAGGCTTTATACAGCGCTCAAAGATAGTGTGGCAAAAGGCGATATAAAGCATGACAGTCAAGCAATAGGAAATATAACAAACAACACTTGCAATAGTCGGTCAATATTTTCATCGTCGCTGTTCAAAGTCTTATCGAGCTCGGCGGCGAAGGAACGAATAGCTTCCGGGTGATCTTTGAGGGTAGCAGGATGGCGGCTGACACATTGTAGAAAAACCGGTAAAAAGGGGGTTACGGAGTGATAAAAGCATTGTCAAAACTTTTCAGTCAATAATATATGTCTAAAGAGTATCGAATGAAACGATAACATAAGCTTATCTTTAGCACAGATAACGTCAAGGATAGCCTCAGGGATCTGTTATTGACTAAGAAATTACGACGATATAACAGACCGAAACTATATCCCAACAAGCTGAGAAGTGTTTTCAGTTTAGTCGATACATGCTGCACGTGTCTAATGCTGGAGTCAGCGCACCAACATGGCCATACTGGCAGATTAAGTCGCTAACACGTGACGACAATCCATATCTTTCCCTAAGCTGCATTTTTATGCAAACAAAGGGGCCGTAACTGGACAAAAAAAAGCGAAAGTAAACGCGTTCAAGAGGGATGCCAAATGACAAAAAAGATACTGGACAAGTGACACAATTGTACTACAACTTCATAATGTTCGAAATTATCTTAAAGAAACATATCGCAGAGAATCGCTCAATATTACATTATAGAACGATTGCATTCCCTATCCTTTGCGAGTGCCAGTGAAAGTTCATATCAATTCGTATTGTTGATGGTGCTGCTTGCACGATCTACCACCAATCTTCTTACCGACTTGATAATAAGTACTGCGCATTGTTGGTGCAACAAGGGGAACAAAGTAACAAAGGAAAAAAACGCAGTTAGCCGAAGATTTTGTCGAAATGGGCGCCACGGTGGTACAGGGCGGCGTTGTCGAGGATTTCGGTCGCCTTGCCATCTTCCGGCTTTAGGAAAGTATCCACGATGGCTGCCTGAATAAGGTTGACAACGTGGTTGGTGTAAATAACCAAAAAACGGTAAAAAAGAGAGAAACCTTGGCGACGGTGACGATTGGAATAGAGAGGGCAGTGGGGCGAAAGTATTTAATGGGCTTGAAAGCGAAGGCAGCGATCTGTTCTCCGAGGCGGAGCTCGGCACGCTCGCCCTCCAAGACGCTGGGCCGGTTGATGGCCAAACGGGGAAAGTTTAGCGCCTCCACATCTCGTTCAGCCTCGCCCTGATCATAACAAGCTCGTTAGATGTCAATGCTAGTAACATTTATGTCATACCTTCACTTTTGGATACAGAAACCAGGAGTTTGGATTCGCGCCAGTCGAGCTGATCAGACTGAAGTGCTGGCAGCCGGCCGCCTTGGCCACTTTGGCCGAATTGACGATGTAGTCGTGGTCGACTTTGATAAATCCTTCCTTCAATCATGTCGATTAGTCGCAAATGGGAACAGCAATTAATTTCAAAAATCTGCTATCATCAGAACTGTAGTGATTGCGATGCGGGAATTTCGGGAAACGCGTTGATTGATTGATAGGGGCGTAAGAGTAATTCGAACCAGTCCATCAAGGATACTGTATCGTGTTTCTTCGCATGTTGCGAAATCGTGTCAGTGTTATTGTGGTTATGTACGCATTCTTAATGTGCAGTATGCGTTACTTTGTTACGATTCAAAAATGTCCTATCAAAGCGGTCGTCCCACAGAGCGCTCCGGACAACGCGAAAAGTGACTAATCAGCGCACTTCCCACCGTTGCCATAGCAAAAGTTGCGATGATAGCAGATTTATAATAATGGTCCCAGCACTAACCTTGCCTGCTTTCGCGCGAGTGGTGCCCAGCGCACAAAAGCCAACTTCGGCGCCTTCGAACGCCTGCTGATGCTCCTCGATCTTATCAAAGTCGACGACGCGTTGGATCTATGACAAGCCATGTTCAACAAGCTGATTGCATTGAATTATAAAGCGGTATTCTCGAAACTTCTTCTAAATTAACAATTAACATCGGCCTTCGGGAAAATTAACCCAGATATATCCATGACAGAGATAAGTGGAACCTGGATACATCCAGGATATAAGAAAATTGTAAATCTTTCTTAGGTCCTATTTCCCTTAATCACATGCTAAACTCATGCGAATAAAAGATCCCATTAAGGTTTAAACAGATCCAGAGGCGCTATGCAAATCTGACTATTGCTACACTCCCACCCCGTGTCGAACTTTCGACAATACGATCTCAAAGCAGCTTACCACATCCTTGTACAGTGGATCACCACCAAAGTCGACCTCTCTTCGGCCGATAAGAACAATATTCTTGAATATTCGTTTTTCTAGCAGCAGCCGAACGATTTGTTGCCCTATGCCCCCTGTGTGTCCCAAGACGAAAGCAGTTTTCGCACTCATCGCAGTCTTGTCGAAGTCGGGAAACTCCATTGGGTCCACTTCCGGCTGATAAAAGGACTAGCCGGTCGCTTTCAGAAAACAACATCATACCGGCAATAAGTAAACACCAACTAGCACTGGGATTGCAACAACGACGATTGCTTTCAGTAGCCGCGAATAACTGCCGCAGACGCAATTGGGCATTGCACGTTCACGGTATAGGCGCAAGTGCAAACAAAGCTGACATCATTTGAGTAAGCGGCTCAGTTCGCTCGGTCGGGTTGAAAACCGCTCGCCATTGCAGTACAATGCTCAAAGTCCAAGGCTTTATACAGCACTCAAAGATAGTGAGGCAAAGGCGATAAAAAACATGATCAAGCAATAGGAAATAGGACAAATAACACTTGCAATAGTCGGTCAATATTTTCATCGTCGCTGCTCAAAGTCTTATCGAGCTCGGCGGCGAAGGAACGAATAGCTTCCGGGTGATCTTTGAGGGTCGCAGGAAAGCGCGTGGCACTTCGAAGAAAGATCTGTAACAAAAGGGGTTGATATGAAAGGGGGTTATTGAGTGATAAAAGTATCGTCACAATTTTTCATTCAATAACAAATGTTCAAAGAGTATAGAATGAAACGCTAATTAAAGCGTATCTTTAGCACGAATATCTTTATTGAAAACCGTATAGGTTTGTTACTGAATAAGAAATTACGGCGATATAACGGACCGAAATGCGCGCAGCGAGCGCGCGCAGCAGTCGGCTCTTCCACGTTGGCGAAGAAAAGCTGAGGCAGAAATTAAACGCCGATCCAACTCGTCGGCAGGAAACATTCATCGAAACGTCGAAATGTCCACAAATAGTCAAATCGGAAGCGTCACTTTGAGAGATCGAGCAAGAAGGCAGAAGCCACTGGAGGGCGTTCTTCTCCGTCGCCTCTCCACGGCATACGAGGAAGAGGAATGATTCGGGGAGGGTGAACTGAGAGGTGATGGAAGATTCGCCGGCCGTTCGCCTACGAGGCGGCTGCACCGCGTCGGTCGCGGTCACACGCGCTGGAACAAAGTGCACTCGTGTTCGCTCCTTCACCAAATCCCACACTGTCAACAGATGATCGTCCAGTCGGATCAAGATTGTCTTGCGGTCATCGTCCACCTCGAACTGTCGCCGCAGCTCACATCGTACTAAATACGGTAGACGCATGGTGTCTTCGCATAAAATTTGGCAGATGTAATTAGCATCGGGCGGGAGTGAAGGTAGCGCCATGAGTCTTGAAGTAGTCGCGTCTGAATTGAAGCATTATAGTCAAAATTTTCCAATCAGTACCAAGAAATGTTAGACTGAAGACGGCAAATTGCTTTGAAAGTTTATATCGCTTCTTTCTATCAGTTTACGCACATGAAGTGATATACTACTATCAGTCTCAGTATAAAAAGCTGTCCAAGCACCGAAAGCGACCCCATTTTTGCCAACTACGGTGCCTGGTGAGATTTCGCGTTATTGATCAAAAATTCTTAACTATGGTAGGAAAACGAATCGCAAAATATGTGGCAAAATGAATCGTAAAATTTATATTAAAATTAAGCTACTGACTATTTGAATCAGATCCATAGAGACCGTCGAGCGGCGCTGTAGAGATGCACACCGTATAGTCTTCAAGTACGTGCCTCGAGCGGTTGCTGAGGCGCGCGTGGACGATCGACGACCCGCTGCTCAGCCAATCGACATGAAAGCGACGCACTAATTTTCACATCCAAATGAGCACTTTCAATTAACTATATTGCTACATTAATAATATCTTTTTCTTCTACTTTCTATAACTTTTTAGCAAGTTTCTGATAAGATGCGAACATGATATTGAAAGAGAGGATGATTATGTTATAGATTAAAGTTCCACGGTTTTCGTATAATAATTTTTCCGATATAAAAAACTACATTATCATGGTGCGAGTTGTACCATTTTCACTTGAATGACTTTCCAAAGCGAGCGTAACATTTATCGTATTGCTTTGACTTGTAAAGTGTACTTTTTGATTTTTAAAGCCTCCTCTTTGAACAGGAAAGTATCCTTATATAAGTGGATATGGCGCACTTCAACATCTGATTACTTGGCTGACGATCTTCTAATTGCTCGAAAAACTATGATAATAACCTACTGTAATGGCGCAGTGAAGGGGTCGGCCTTCGCGCTTACTGATGCATTGCTCCATATCGCGCTTCGTCTCACAGGCGATCATCAGCTGGACAATAACGCGGTTGGCCTCGTTAAGCTGCTGGTCGACGACCTTCATCTTGCGAAGCAGATCACCAACAGCCGATGACGTCATCTGCAGGTCACTGCCAACCGCCTCTTCTATTACACCAACGCTGTCCGCCCGCCCCTCCCCGAACATGTCACTCGATGCTCTTCCCGCCTGCGAGGAAATATGCACATCGTCATCATCGTCAAAATCTATCTGGAAGTCCTCGTCTTCTTCCATCCCTTCACCTGTCGAGAAAATATCGATCAGCAACAGTAATATTTCGTCCGCATAATAAATTTAAAAAGTATTAGGTTGTCTTTTCAAAAGCTTCCTCTCAATTTAAAATAAAGCTGTAGAAGCTATTGAAAAGACTTTGCGGACAACCTAACATAGATAATTTACCATTTCCGCTTCAATTGGGACAATTTATAATCAAATTGAAGACTTAATTGAATTTCTTTAAAAAAGTATCCAATTTGATTAGAAAAGTGTTCAGTTTAGAGTGGAGATATTGAATAAATAATTAATAGTATAAGCAAATAAGCAAACTCAAAAACTAATAAAAATAAATATTGAGTGTTCATGACGAAATGCGATGCGTCTTCGGTCGAGCAAAAGAAGCAATGTGGTCACAATATCACAGTTTATCTCATCGTTTCGCCCGTTACAGCACCGATACAGCATTCTCGATTTAACAAGAGCAATAGCCGATAATTGACATCATCAAAAAGTGGAAGTAGTGCTAGGTCACAGATTTTCCTTGATGGAATAACACGTGAGAAACAGGTGAATCACTGTAAGAACATATCAAAGCGTCGATAAACTATTATTAGCATCAGAAAGTCGTATGATCTGCAAGAAAATCGTCAAAAAAGCGCGGCATTATTCATTAGGGTTGGATTCGAGAATGAAAATCGCGGTATATAGTCAAAGTTTTCGATCAGCAACAAGGAAAGTTAAATTGAATAAGGCAATCTTCTTTGAAAGTTGATAGTGCGTTTTTCTCTTATTTAAATCACGTGAAAACCAAGAAACGACTATTATGCTCGATGAAAAACGATATTCAAGCACCGAAAAGCAAGCTCATCTTTGCCAACTACGGTACCTGGCGAGCTTTCTTGTTTCTGACCGAAAGCTTTTGACTATAGAGAATGTTCGATTTCGGAAATTCGCCGTTCAACCTTACAGTTTTACTCGAGGATCAAAATCAATCTTTCGAGGAGGCTTAAAAATTTGGGATTTCCTCGAATCGAACCCTATTTTTCATGCAACGCGTCTGGCACAACAATTTAGGCACCACAATAGTGCGACTGAACGCCACAAAAGATATGAAAAGAGAGTGAGAGAAAGCTATTCGCCCTTCATTCGTTGCAGGATGCGAGTCCAGCCGGCAGACTGGCGACTCTGAACAAACTGAGCGATAGCCTTCATGCGGGTTCGGTCGACGTGTGGGCACTTGGCGGCCAAGGTCCACAACTTGACCATCAAGTCGGCCATCTGCTGGTCATTCTCGACGTCGGCGTGATGCAGAAGGCAGTCGACGAGATCCATCGCGAGGGCCGCCTGCCTCTTCGTGTCCCTCGACTGCAAATCCTTCACCTGTTCCAGCAGCTGAGACAGCGCCTCGCTCGCCGTCTCCACCACCACCGACATGAACGTCTCTGCGCCGCCGTAGAGAGCATCGTTTGATTCCACCGACTCCACGTGGAATGGATACTCTGCCTGCGCCGCCGTCGACAACCAACCCAGCGAGCGCAGCAGAACGATCGACTTGTAGTCGCTATCCGCTGTCCATGAGTAGCTGAAAGAGACGATTTAGAGGTGAAATGTGGTCACTTCTAGTTGTGAGGAATGCTTTGTATGGTACAATTCGTTATGCCGGTATTTCGCTTATATCAGTCATTCTGCCGACTCTCCAAGCACCAGTAAAAGCTAATTTTACCGTACTTTGTTTTTAGCTGCACAAGACGAGCTGTTTGCTAATTTGATTGCTTCAGGTTTGCTTTGGCTTATTACTGGTATTTACGCAGCGTCCTCATACGCAGTAAACGACAATCTATAACACATTTCCTACCCAGCAAAGACGAAAATCGTTCCTAAATAATTAGAATGTCTTTAAAAGAGGGCGGTAACTTCTCGCGTAAGAATGTGAAGAGTAAATATAGAATACGAAAGCAAAATAATGCGTAAAAGGAACCAACCGGCGCACGGCGTTCATCAGTCCTTTGAAGAGATACAATGGTTGCTGTTGCTCGGGGGAATCAGGAACGACGAGCAACAGCGACATCAACTCGGACACCAACTCCACAACCATCGGCTCGGCAGACTTTTTGCGACTCGTCGACGCACCCGTTGTCATCGTTGTCGGTAAGTCGGGGATGAGAGAGATGGCCGCCTTCAGTAGCGCGTCCGCCTACAGAAAAACGTTCAACTTTCATACTTTTCCCGTATAATCACTATTTCCCAATCAATAACAAGAAATATTAGATTAAATAAGGCGAACTGTTTCTTTCAATCAATTCACACACGAAAACACCAAGAAACAACTTTCATTCTTGGTGTAAAAGAACGTTTTCGCATCGATAAACAAGCTCATCTTTGCCAACTACGGTGCGTGGCAAGATTTCTTGTTACTGATCGAAGAATATTTTCTATACATTTAAGTCAAAAAAGCGATAGCGGATTGACGCACCTGTGGTAAGCAGTTACTAAGTAGAGCGACGCCAGCGGACTGGGTATAGAGCCTCATTCGCACGAACTGGTCGACGATCGAAGGTATTGTGATGTAGACGTTGGCCACACAAGCGCGCGTAAAGTACGCCGTCTTCCGCGAATGCCGTCCACTCACTCGATTCCGCGTCTCCACCGCCAACCCGTTCACGCGCACCACCAAGAACTGAAGATAGACAACAGTGTCAATCGTTGAATATCTGAGCGCGATTGCGTATGAATATGGAACAGCGTTTTTCGACGATGATATCGAGAGTTTTGTTAGCGCGATGTCCCTTTGAAGGAGCGATTTGTTAATCATAAAGGCAGTCAAAGCGATTTTTCATTGCACTTTTTGAGAAAGCGTGTATACTTGAATGTTGGAGTTGTTATATTAGAGACATTCCAAATGTCATAATAAAACACACAAGACCCGTTATTGATTATTTGTAGACATGCGGCACGCTCGGTGCTCTACCAAAGCGAAACAATCGAAAAGAACGCAGTCTAATGAAAGAAATTAAAAATTTCGATTAACCATCAACAACAATGCGATCAAAAAAATGAACACGCCTAAAAAAGCAAAAAACAAACCTCAACAACATCGTCAAGATTGGAGAGACTGCCTCTGGCCTCGACGAGGAAGGAGAGCATCTGCTCGGGATTGTCGGGGAAGCTGAAGCGATCGAGGGCGCGGCAGAGCAAAAGGGCAGTGGCGCGACGTTCATCTTCGAGCGACAGGGCGTTAAGAGAATCGTGCAGCGATTTACAGAGCGTCAGAATGTGGTTGGCCAGCGTGAGGTCGGAGGCCGACCGGGCCGGCTGGAATCGGATGAACGCGGCGAGCAGAGTGTTGCACGCCCGCAGACGTACAGAGTCCGCCCGGAACAGATCCACGAATGCCACGAACCGCTCCATCTCCAACACCTCCTTCAAGTTTGGCTGGTTGTTCACTATCTTCTCCAACATTGCCAACAGCTGGTTGTAATAGTCTTCGTATGCCTGCAATGTGAAATGTGAATGTTTGATAACGAGAGTTGGGATGAGATTTGGGTTGATCGGTACATGTGTTAATAAGGTCACATCAGAACATATCTATTCTTAAATGATACTTCATGGTTCCAAATAAAGTGAAATTGTATCAAAGTGTACTACTCTGCTTGAGCGCGTGACAAAGTCAACGAAGTCAGATGTAAGAAAGCGCCCTTATCGATCAAACAAAGGCCAGCTGCCTAGTTGTAAGAAGAGAACAGTGAGAGATAAGGGGAAGGAGATCCGAAAAGTCTATTAATGAGACGAGTTCCACAGCGCTCCTCGCAGTCTTACCTTGTCAGGGAGGACATGCCGAATGATGTCATCAATCAAAGTGTTGATCTCCTTCGTACCAAAGTAGCGACAGGCGTACTCGATCCAAACAGCGGCGCAGGCGATATAATCATCGAGCTTCTTGAACTTCATGATAGCGCGCCAGACATGACGCAAAATGGCGCGCTTCACATCGGGGGAAGGTTCTGCTTCAATGAGTCTCTTTCCGAGGAGTTTGATGAGGTCGCAGGGGGAGGCGTCGGCTTCGGTGGTGGTGAGAACGAGTTCAGCCGCCTCACGCGCATTTGCGGCGAGATACGGCGCCGGCAGTGCCGACAGCAACGGCGTCAGCAGCAACGCCCTCTTCTCCGGCTGCTTACAGTACTCCCACAGTGATAAAAGATCGTCCTGCGTCGCTTGGTAAGCCACGCACTGCACTACCCACGTGACCGCCGGCCACAACAAAACGACCTCCGGTGACCGCTCCATAGGCTTCCAAGATTGCAGCCAATCGTGGAGGACTTTCCAGGCGAAGCGCCTGTCGTGCGGCTCAATCGCCATCCCCACGCGACATAGGTAGAGTCGAGCGTATGCGGCGACTAGCGGGTTCGCCATGCCTCGAATCATCCCCGCCAGTCGTAGTAGATTGCGTGAAAACATTCCTGGAGATGATTCCAGAAAGCGCAAGCATGGCAGTATCGCTGTTTCCACTGCAATGTGCAGAAGATTGCAAAGTGGTCACGTTGGACGAAATTATCATTTACCATTTTAACTTAACACTACATTTTTCGAAGCAAATTCAACACAAAATTTATAGATTTGATTACTTTGAACATGACACTGTACTTTTCTAAACGTGGGGGTTTTCTGATTCGATAGTCTGGATTTTATGAATCAAATGCGATTTTCTCATATGAAAAATATTAACCTCTTAGATTTTAAAAACGTTCAATTAACTATATAAAGTATCGAGTGGAGAGTGAAAAAGGCACATTAAAAATATGAAAGAAAGACAAAAGCAGAACGAACCGTAAAATCTGGGAAGAAGTTCACGGACACTGGCGATTTTGTAGAACCAGTTGCGCGCAGTTTCCTGACTCGTATCGGGTACATCGTCGGGCTCGAAGTAATTTCCTAGACCCGATTCCCCATGCGAGATGCGTTCCTGATTCGCCTTCGACCACAACCGTCCGTATACCAACTTGCCAAAAGTGTCCAAAATGTCCGTGATCAGTACAAATTGGCTCGGATAGAACTGCTCCACTGAAGTCATTGATAGTAACTTTGCCGACTGAATTACCACCTGCAAATTACGATTGAGCGTAAGCACGTAATCGCTTAAACGGGGACTTGATTTAAGCGTAGTTGTAGGGGTTGCAGATAAGTGATATAATTCTGGGTTTGCTTATCATGCGCTGCTAAGAACATTTCACGGTATATTTCCCAAAGCTAGTGCCGACTGCATTTCGTCTTTAACAATCAGCTTGTCACATAAAGCACCACAATAAAGACCCATCATAATTATCAATGAAAACAGCGCACCTTAACAGACTCAACCCGCTGGTCGCTCGCCCACGCGTTCATAAGCGTTTGATTCATCTGATTGATGACGTTGACGTAGTCCTGCTGGGACAGGTCGGCCATTCTTTTCATCGAACTACCATCGTCAAATTGCTCCAACCTATAAAGAGCGTTATATAAATAGCAAAACCATTTCATATCATTGTAAGTAAAACAAGAAGAGTCTACCTGTGAGCGGTTTTATCAGCGACGGAAAGTTGGTTATTCAAGAGCACGCCACCGGGCAAGAAACTCGTTGTGATCGTCAGCTTCTCATTCGTTGTGTACTGCTGAAGGATCGCCATGCGTTTGGACGCCCATGGCTCGAAGCCAGGCAGCTTCACTTCCACGATACCGCCCTCTGCCTCATCGTCTTCTTCTTCCTGAACCGCCAGTGAGTTCTTCAATTTCTCTGCCTTCCTACCCCTATCTTTCTGATCTGTCACGGGCACGCCCAAAGTAGGTCCGTCCAGGCCGGCGCTGTCCGATCCCAGACCGCCATCGAGCGTCGCGCCTTCAAAATGTTACATATAACTTGTGCAACATTTAAAATCACTCGTAAAACGCTACCGAGTGGGTCGATAAATTGAGGCTTTTCCTGTTCTCCGTTGGTCGGCTTCTTTGAAGTGATAGAGCCATTTGTAAGTTTGCCGTCCGCATGGCTAGCGGGCTCATCCGCTTTCGTTGAAGTGCTTTTCGCCTTGGACTGCGGTCTGAGTGGGTGCAGGAATACCTCCGTTCCCATCGACGCGCTCGTCTCCCATTCTCGCTTGTAATTTCGCGCTCTCGGTTTCCAAACAAATGACGAAGCCATCGAGCGATTTGAAGATATCACTCGTTGTTCAACGACCTATTTCTCAGCAACAATGTGGAGGGTTTGCGACATATCGTTCTATCGCCACAAGTCGTGTCCTCGGATCAGTAGTCTTAGGCTGGGTCAACTTTAAAAATGATCAACTTGCTCGATGATTAAGTAGAAATAAGGATTTGCAAGCAGATAGCACAATGAGCGATGTCGATCGCTTCCCACTTTCGAGAGAGAGAAGAAGTGGGAAAGAGAATGCTTTGCAAGCCAGCAGCTTTCTCTGCTCGAAGGCGGTAACGGGCGATGGCTAATCATGCAATCATCCGAGCAAAAGTTGAAACTATCGTACTCCTTACAGATCAGGCAAGCGCTTCGAGGTGCACAAAATAGTACAATTGAAATGAGGTTATGAAGCAAAATATCGACCGCGCGACCTTGGCTGCCAGGCGCGCGCCTCACTAATCCTCGTAACGAACGCTTAGCCCTCTCGGCTAGACTCATCTGCATGCATGAACGGAATATTCGACAACGCTTGACAGCGCAAACGCTGCCATTGTCGCCTGGGAGATCATGTTGAAACGCTTCGAACGACCTGTTCTAAGCTGACGCCTTTCGCCGTTATACATCTGTTCTCCTTCGTTTGAATATCATCGCCTTGTGACAGCGCCTTGCTCAGGAAATGTTCTCCAACAGCTCACTTTATGTGCCAGTCTTGGTCTGCTTGCTGTCCGTCCTTTGTTATCAACTGGTCCAGTTCATGTAAGATCATTTAATATTACAATGCTTCTTTGTTATTGTTTTAATTTTTATCGTGAACTGAATAGCTTAAATAAAACTGAGAAACTTTTGATTATAATGATGTTTAAAATTAATCGATGATTCTGTCTGTATTAATAAGAGAGGACGTCTATCCCGAAAGTAAGCGTGTGAACAAATTCTGAAGCATAGGGCAAAAATCGACAGTTTACAGAATCAAATTTTCATACCGTAACATTGCGTATTGTACCCCACGGTGAAGAATTTATCAGTTCGGCCCGTTTCGGTGCGAACGACAATAAAAATAACAAAATATACTACTCCTTACATTTGAGCTATATTTAGAATGTACATGGACTTGAATAAGAGGGTCTACAATCACGTACCAGGCGAATGCAACAATATAGCTTCGATGGATAATGGAGCGGTTGACATGCAACTCTTGAGCCAGTCGTCGGGCGTTTTGCTCGTATCCGCAGTAGGTTACTATATCGATCTGTTGACAAAGCAGACATTGCTTTCCATCTAGGGATTGCGTCTGTACAATACGTCATATAGCAACAAAACGGGCGCTATCTATGCGTACAACATCACAAGCAGAACGTCATGGGAAGTAACTCTAGACAGCAAGACGCTCTCCAAGAAGAACTTTAATCCTCACGGCATAAGTGTTTGGGAAAATCGACAGGGAAAGATTACCATCTTCGTCGTCAACCATCGAAATAAAAAGGCTGACACCGTCGAGATATTCAAATATCAGGAGACGGAAAGGGAGAAGAAGCTGGTCCACTTGAAAACCGTCAAGAGTCCGCTACTGACCAAGTAATTCGATTGCGTCTCGTACTTACCTCAAGCATTGTAGTGAAATTCTTTTAGCCTGAGAGATGTCGCGGCAGTTGGTCCCGAAAAGTTTTACGCAACCAGCTACCACTATTTCAACAATCCCACCATGCAGTCGGTCGAAGTGATGCTTGGTCTACGTCTGGGAAGTGTACTGTATTTTGACGGTTCGAATACGACCTATGCCCACCGATGGATCGGCTCGCCCACAGGAATCGCGCTCGACAAGAGCAAAAAGTGCGTTAGAGAGGAGTACATACAGAGATATACACGAAAAGATGCCTTTCAGATATATCTATGTCGCGTCATTTACAGAGGGCAAGATCTACGTTTTCACCTTGGAGAAAGACGGCAATCTCACTATGAAAGGGGTATTAGTTTAATCCTATGTTAAGCTTAATGTACACATGAATGCATTGATGAAATTGCACATTGCAGGAGATAGAACTGAAGACGTCTCCATACAACATAGTTGTAGACGATTTGACGTCCGACCTGTACGTCGGCTGCCAGCCTGTGAAAATGAGATTTTTCCGCCACGAAGCGTCTCCAAAGGAGTACTACGCGCCGTCTCAAATAATCAAAGTGCACGGACGACCGACGACGATGAAATGGACGTTTTCCGAAGTTTTCGCCAACGACGGTGCGACCATTTCTGGAGCCACAGTGGGTGTGCGCTATAAGAACATGCTGCTCATCGGCAGCGCCTTCAACTCTATGCTCGCTTGCAATCTCGATGCGCCAAATCTCCTCTAAGTCTTGCAATTGTTGCGCTCGTCAGATGACAGCACCGCTAATAACCAACTTTAAATTATACTCAATATGTGTGATCTCACTTCTGTGTTTTGCCATTTATAAAAGCCTTTTTATAGTACATACTCGTTAGCCCATCAACCGCATAGAGAGCGCAAGTCGCCAGGCGTCGAACATACTTAAAATATTCCAGCCGCATATGCGGAGCTGTTCATAAATTAATGTAGCAATATTGCGACAATAATTCTTTCAAGTTTTGCGTTTCAAAACCCGCAAGTATGTATCACGTTCGACGCCTGTAGAGACAACTTTTCGCGCGCAATTACAAATGATTGAGATAGGAAGGCACTACCGGTCGAAAATAATTAAAAATGACCAAACGAGAAGCGAAAATGAGAGGACAAAATAAGAAAAAGTGGGCTTATTCGAGCCGAACGAATCACGGGATGATATTGTGCCATCGAGTTATTTGAGTTCGCGGGTTTTTCATCATTTCCCACCAATGTGCATGCTCGGTGCCAGCGGCCGATGCGCTAAGGGCGAGCCGACCGATGACGACTTCGCGACTACGCATACTGTCCGCGCTTTTCGCCTTCGATAAGTTACCTAAAGAACGTCAGAAACAGCTATTAGCGAGTGCGTTGGCAGGACAAGTGCAATGCAAGACACACCACTGTCCGCTGAAGACCGTGGAGCGTCCAGAAGAGTTCCAACTGACTTACGGCGTTTGCCCATATTTGGCGAGCGGTTGTCATCGGACGCCGACGTCGACGTCGATGTCTCCAACCCGCTATCATCTCTGGAAGTAATAGTACTGAGCATTGAAGTAGTCAATCTTTTATCTCTTTGATCAAAAGCAAAAACTATAACCAAAATGTTCCGTCATCCAAAGTTTTTTCATTCGAATTGAATTTTGAATATTTAAAGACAGTAAGTGATAATTGTTTTCGTATTATTCTCGTTTCGAGGATAAAGCATTTGAAGAAAGATTACTTGAGCGACGCCGAATCATCATCCTCCTGATGCGCTATGGTGAGGACGAGAGTGGTCTTTTCCAGCTCGCTCACGGCCACGTCAAAAGTCAATGCCTCCTGAAATTCGGGACTAGCGGTGGCGATGCGCATCGCCGTCTTCTGCTTCGCCATCTGCTTTCCTTTGAATATGGTTGACGCTTTTACGTAAGCATCTGAATTGGTTTCACTATATACAAGAGCATGAATCACCCACGTATACTCACTGGGTAGTAATTGCGCGCAGCCCTTTGGCAGCTTCAAATTCGTTGCCTTCAAGATTGTCAAGCAAACACGTTCGGCAGTCGGCAGGTAGCTGAGGCCGATCTCGATTTCGCCAATGAACTAAAAGGGATGGTGTTAATTTTCTGTATGATTGTGTTGCTGTGAAATTCTCACGGGTCGGTATTGCTTAAGCGGTAGTTTGATATCAGTCAATTGACTAATGTCGATTCGGCCGATGGTGTGATGGCACTCGCCAGCGATGTACGTTCTGTTCCACTTGTCGATGTGGCAGAGCGCGAATTTGAGTGTCGCATACTTGCGATCCTTCTCCTTCAATTCCGCTGTGAAATATTGATTGAAAAGTGGATTGAGACTGCGCCGAACGGGCGATGTTTTCATTTCGACGATATCGTACTGACTGGTGGATGCGGTTATGTCCTGAAATTATTTTAGATGTCAGTTTCATAAAGCTGTTGTCAAAAAAGTTGCGATTGCAATCATGTCACGTGTGTAAAGAATGCTCGGCATAACATAACACCTGACCGATGAGCGTGTTATCCGCAAATTTAATCGCAACAGTTGTGATGAAAATAGTGTTACAAAACAGTTTTCATCTGTTACGATTTAATTTGCGAGAAGGACGCTGATCGGTCAATTACGGCGCGTGCGTAAAAAATGCACGGCATAACACGACACATAACCGATCAGCGTGTTATCCGCAATTTTAATCCCAACAGTTGTGATGAAAATAGTTCTTGTGAAACTAGTCCGAATGTATCAATGCCATCCTAAATTACCTCGAGGGAGATGCTGGACCGCCTGCGTACCCAACCGCGCTTCATGTTTCTCACGAGTGCAATCTTCAGAATGCAGTCGTTGGGTTGTCCATGAATGTTGGGCGGTAGATTTCTCGCGCCGTTCACATACAGCGATAGCTTCTCATCGCTCCCGTTGTACTGTAGCGAGATGTGCAATTCCGGCTCTGTCCGACTCTCTTCGCCGTAGCAGTATGAAGTGGTTCGCTTGGGACTCTGCAAATAACACCTGAATATCCAACTGGATGATATCTAATTTGGGAAAAGAACCACGAGAAACCAGACCTTTCTGCCACCTCGCGCAAGCCGCATTATTTTGTCCATTTTAATTGTGTAAACAACAAAGTGCCACCTGTTGACTATGGTACAGTAATGAGCCGATTTGCTGCAGGCGGCACTGCAGCAGTGCTTACGCATCGGCACAATTCAATCGTCGAAGCGGGGGGTGACTGGCCTGATCAAACGATTGTGCTTTTGTGACGCACGCACGCACAGCGGTGTTCGCTTCGTACAATAACCACCATGTGAGAGAAAAGTGCACGGAATAACGCAACCGTTCGATATTGCCACGTCGAACGGTCACAAATTCGCGCTCACGTACACATTTCTGTGCATTTGAAATACACCTGGTCGCTCCAGGCACAACATAATCACTGCCTTTCTTGGCATCTAGGCTTTGTTTACGCCTTCGATTTTGATGTAGAAATAAGCTTTGGAAGCAATCGTAGGCCAAAGCCAAGCCTAAGCGTTAGTAAGAAAGAATGGTTAACATATAATGTGCCCCTTAAATCGATCGATTCTACCCCAAATTTCGAATTTTTCTGCCCCAAAATATAATTAGAAAAGCCCCTGATACATAAAAAAATATTTTTGCCCTCTAAATCGAGCGATTCTGCCCCCAGAATGACCCATCATGACCCCAAAGCAATATGAAGGGAACTTTACAGAGGAAAGTATGAATGCAGTATTGCTTTATTTCACCGTGGAAAATGTTCAATCATCAGACGAAAATGATTGTACAATCGGCTCAGGTAACATATGTCACAAGGGTTGCTAACAGGAATGTCTTAGGTGGTACGATCGGGAAGACGTGCGTAATGCGAAATTTTCGCCTGAAATGCCGCATCTTGCGCTGTGGCTTGTGCCCTAATGGTTCTCAGTTTTTGATCGCCTTTATAACAAAAAATTACTTGAAAATAAGTATCAATGCCAATTTCATTATTGTATCGATCGGTCACACTTTTTCCCGTTAATTATAAGAAAATACTGGGGACAAAAATAATTTTCTTTTCGGGGTCATTATTAGTTTATTTAGGGGGCAGAATCAATCATTTGGGGGTAGAGTCTATCATTTGGGAGGCCGGAAATATCGCAGCCGAAAAGAATGGTGAATCTACGATACTCGGGCCATTTGGTCGACAACTGACCTCCGGCGGGCCGCTGCTCACTGACAGCGTCGATGCGTTTGAACTTGTCGATTGTAGCGACTGCAACTTTGATACTGAGGCGGTAATCGTCGCGATCGGATCACTGTCGGGTTCATGCGCCGGCTCGCTACGCGCGCGGCTGGAAGTGCGCTTTTTCGGCGAATCCGAGTGTTTGCCTGACGTTTGAGCTGGCGGCTTTCCATTTTTCACTCCATGTACGGTCGGACCGGACTTTTGATATGGTTTGTCTGAAAATAATGAGCGCTCAAATTGAACTACAATTCAAGAGAGTTTCAGAGATTGATTTAATCACCGCATTCGTTCGAGTCCGTCGACTCCTGGAACTGACTGATTTTGCGGGTGAACTGAAAGCGGGCGAGGTCCACTGGATCCGCTTGCGAATTTCGCCGTTCAGAGGAACCAAAAAAAAGTACGGAGCACGGATTCCAACGTCCACTCATGCTCGCTGGGACAATAAAGGGGGGAAAATGATGTGGCGGGGATCGCGAACGGTAGTGCGCGAGCGACGTGCTGAGCAAACTGTCGGATATTATTTAGGAAACACAGCTCGTTACGAATGCAAATGTACGCCAGCGCCCCGCTGACAGTCGCGGCTCATCGGTCGGCCGCCTTACCGTCCCCGCCAATTGCAAACGCCGTGACGACAGCACACGTGCGCACTTTCATAAAAGCATCAATCCGCCGCATTCACTTGCTTCGCCCATCGCTTCCGCCTATTCCCAACATTGTCAACGCGCTCCAATTCATGTAACGCCTTTGGGCTCGTGCAGAAACATGTTATCATGCAACACTTATTGCGTGTTGCTATTGCAGAAACACCCACACCCACAGTACAAACTGATGAGCCCAAGGGGTACTGTAACACCAGAACAATAAAAGCATACACGAAAAGTAACTAACCCGAATAAAAGTAGTCGTTGTCGAACTGCTGTTTGGCTAGTGAGGGGCAATCGTTCTGAAGCAGGTAGCCGGAACAAAGTTTGCACAATAAAAATATCAGAACGAAGAAGATGATAGCGGAAGCGACAGCCAAGATGATCATGCGCTCGTGAGCGCCCATGGTGGACACATTAATCAGATCTTCAAGTCCAATCATTTTGCTGAGTCGATCGGTCAGTTGTTGTTAAATTATGGGACAGACAGTAGACAGAAAGGGCACATTGGGACGGTGTTGTTCGGTGGGACTAGCCACGTCAATGCCTTCGCTGGCGCGTGAGCGCGCTGATGGTTAAGTAGGGGGCAGGGACGACAAATGCTGTCGGTGTGTTGGTTGTTCGCGTCGCATGCAAATGCCAATCGGGCAACCGGCGGCGGGGCGGCGCTCGTCGGATCGCTGGATACACAAGCGCATCTGTGTACAGTCGACGGTCAATTAGTGAATCATGTTAGGCCGAAGCCAGCCCGCAGTCGCCGTCAGCGCTGAGCAATCCGGCTCACCTGCCGAGCATCATCGCTGACCACCCGCATCGTGTGTACAGTTGGCATTTTGGCAGCAACCTACGCTCTTCCATCAACATTTATTTGCGCGCAAACAATCGAATAGATCACGTGCACTGTCAGGGAGTCGTTGACAATGGTATCTGTTATCTTTTGGCGCTTGAACATATTGTCGCTCAATTTTTGCAAGAGTGCTGATCGATTGTAAATTTGTTAGAGCTGATGACGCGAGTTCAGCGACCGCTCTGTGACATTCAGTGACGCTCCATCAGAACGTCAGAGTTCGATTGAATCTCGCCAGACGGTAGAGAAAGGAATTGTTCGGTGTCGATGGGTTGTGCACGCCCACCATATACTCCAAGCAGCGCGGCCCGAACAAAAACTCGCAGAAAGAGTTAATCACGATTGCTTCTCATTTCAAGCCGTCGTCGGCAGTGTTGCGCGTAGAAGAGTGTAATCATCTATCTACTCATTGTACCTCCTCCATAAAACAGATGTTTATTTTACACAAAACAACGAAAAGAGTATACAACGACATGTAATAATTAAAGGCGGATTCAACGAGGCAATTTTTTTGCGTGACACAACTACGCTTACCATTGTTCGAAGCTCTGCTATCGAGCTTTAGTATAAAGTAAAAAATACAAAATATAACTACAGTTCCCACAACAAACGAACGCCATCATTATCGTATGCTAATAAGGAGCGTTCGCCTATCAAATAACATGCAAATACCGCGTTCAAATCCTTCCAATCCGTTCGGGTCACAGCGTAATATTGAAAATTTTTACAAACAATGATGGCTCTCGTTTCGTGTGTTCAACTGTACTTTAAAAGGATACTGCGCCTCCTTAGCTGCTTGGAATGTACCATAGATTACTAGTATCATAATTAACTAACCACTAAGCAGCATTATCATACAACAATCTACCATAATTCATAACAGCTAGAGATAATCGCAGTCCCCCTCGAAGTCGATGAGAACGTTTCGCAGAGAAGTGAAAATGAGGAAATGAGTAAGACAAAAAAGAGGATAAAAGGTCATTCCAAAGCTTCGCGCCTGCGCTTGGCATTCGGCATTTTGTACGAGTGTCGAACGGTGGTCTTCGACACGCGATAGCCGTGATTGGCTTGAGCGCCGCCGTCCGTTTGCTGTGAGGTAGTGGGGGTGTAGGAAAAGCTGTCGTTCGATTCCAAACTGCTCAGCTTCCCCTGCGCTTCGATATTTCTGAACTGTACGTACGCGCCGACCAGTTTGTTGACGTCGGTCGCGTCGCGAATTCCCAATTTCGCCAAATACTGAAAGCCGCCCATTTAATCTAATGTTATTCTTAGTTGTGTGGTTATGACATCATAATGTTTTGTTGTTTGGCCCGCCATCAAAATGAAAGCAAAACAATAATAATTAGCACTTTGAAATGTCCGTGTCAGAACCAGAAAACAGGTGATAATGTTCTGACACTCTTTAAAGAGAACTACGGCCTTCAGGTAAAATCGTGAAATAATTTTTTCAATGCGAGAAGTCGGTGTAGAAAATTATATTTGATGACTTTATTAATTCTGCTACTGACTGAAGAAACTTAACAATAAATAGAGTAACTGTACGTTTAGTAACAATGGAAAACAACTTTGTAAGAGTTGAGAGGAAAATGAAAACATTAAATGGACGCAATTCACAATTACATTACACTGCAAGACACCCGCTAAAGCTCCAGATTTTTACCGCAAACGCATCGGGAAAATTTCGAGTACACAATCTTGCAAGTCAATCGTTTCTTACCTCTTTAGTAATGCGGCCGTTGATATCTTCGAGCGTGTGCAAGCCATGATTGCCAAAAATTTTCACATACTTGGCCAAATCGAGACTTTGCAGCCAGCTTAACATAATGCGACAGGGTTAATCTTCAGTAATTAAGAGCGCGACAGTAACCGTACCGTTCAACAGTCGTGTCGGGACCCAAGGGCACCGGCAAAGTGCGTACAGTGCTCGACGAGGTGCTCGGACTGGAAGAGAGCTCTTCGTAGCGGCGCGACATTTCATAATTCCTAATGATTGTCATCACTAGCTTGTACAGCTCACGACCGTGTATCTGTCAAAGAAGAATAACATAGAATCTATTTATATTGTCAACATTTCGATCAGTAAAAACAAATCTCACTATGCACCGTAGTTGGCAAGGATGAGCTCGCTTTCCGGAGCTTGAACACCGCTGTTAACATATAATAGTGGTCAATGTCAATTGTTCGTATTTATGGGCAAAAATTGATAGAAAAAAGCGCTAGACTTTCGAAAAGCAATTTGCCTTATTCAATAAAAGATTAATCTCAGATTGTCTTGAGCATCTTATCATAGCGACTGATGGTATGTGCCTATTCATCATCTCACCGATGAAAAATTTCGAATAGAAAGTACCTGAACTACATATAAGGCGTCGTCTTCCGTCGTGGAAGTGAGCGGCTGCACCGTTGAAAACTCCGTGACCCTTTCTCCGCGCGCTTTGGGAGCTGAAAACGCCAAAATAACGAGTGAAAAGCAGTTTGATGAGAAAAACCATTCCAACCCTTTCGCTTTTTCCCATCAGTGTCTGCTTTAGCATCGTTGACGGTTGCGTCGCGGCCGGGACAAGCGCACACCTTCAGCTCAATCGCGTGTCGGCCAATTACTTGGTCCCTGAAAATGTTAAGATTGTTGAAGGTGAGAAAAGAGATTCTGAGGCCTGTTTCAGAAAATTGTTTTAATCGCAATTTTACACAGTATGGTGATTGTTCAAAAGTGATAAGATTTCCACTTTGATAAGGAAATTGTAATTACAACTGTTTTCCGAAACAAGTCTCTGAATGAAACAGTACCCTTGTTCGAGCGTGAAGACGACTTGAAGGGGTCGACGATTGATAGTCCCCGTGCAGGAGGAGAAGCACATAAACTCAAACATCGCCGTCGTGTAGTCGCTGCCAGTCGGCGGAGCGTCGAGTGGAACCGTCACCGACTGCCTCCGCCGAGGCCCCGCCTCCTCGAAGCGAACATCGCGATGATTCGACCGAATGAAATGGTCGCAATGGTCCAGCTTCTCTGAAACATTCGCCTTTCTTCAACTAATCCCTCTCTTTTGACACAACACGGTCATTTTACTTAAACCGTGTCGACAACCCATTCAACTGAGGTGCAAAAAATCGCGAACAATATACTATTTTCACTTTAATAAGGACACTTTCTGCTTCACAGAGGACGTTTTGCAAATAAAAAAGAACGCTTTCTAGTAAATTCGATATGAAAATGTTCTTTTTGATTTGCAATGCGTCCTCTTCGAAGTGGAAAGTGTCCTTATGAAAGTGGAAATGATATAAAACACTACTTTTAGCCTAATCCACCGCATCTAGCACAATCCCTCGTCTCGGCCCTAAGGTTACAAGCAAAAAATGGAATAAAGCAATCTTTTATGGATAAAGCATCAATCAGTAACGGAACAAATCCAGAAAAACGGACCTCGATCCTCCTGGATGTGATTCATGCACCGTTTGACGACATCTTGCACATCCTGAGGGCGCGAGTACGCGGGCATAGCTCTGACTCGCGTGCCGACGGGCAGCTGCTGATCCACTTTGAAATGGATCGGACACGCCGTATTCGGTCGCACGTAAAGGCGGTTTTCGTCCCGTACATACTGAAACGCTTGGGAATTTTGCCAAGTCCTGTTGTTATTTATATTTATATACCTTTTTAGTTTATATTATGCTTATATTTTTGGTAATATTCCTTCTCGCTTATATTTCCAAAATTATACGCGTTTCCTTTGTTGGTTGAAGACGGCATTCGACTTTTGTCTCGTACCTTTATAACTAACAAAGAGCGTAAGACTTGGTATGCCCACTATCGCTAAAGCGTATAATCATATATGACCTACACAATAATCAATATTTTTAAAGCTAAGATTATAATGTAATATATTAATAATAAAATGCTATATCAGTTACTGAAACTACAAAATGGCGAAATTGCGGACTGAAAAAAGGTTCATGAATACAGAATCCAGGCGATATTATGCTTACTGAGCAACAAGTCTTATTGCGGAGTATTAAAACGATTTAACATCCCGCAAGCAAAAGAGCGTACCACATAAGATATGGTTTTCTTCGATTCGTTCTCGGGAGCCTTTGAGAAAAATATCTGGAAGCCGTAGGGTCCGGGATACGGCGTGCTAAATATTCCTGGATAGAGCAGAGCACGGGTGAAAGATGAAAACACACATACTTGCTGGGATATTCCGCGGCAACGCTTACGGGAGGCTGACAGGCGCTCTAAACATATCACTTCAGAGATAAGGAAAACAATTATCAACAAACGGCACATACCACAGGTCTAGCGGCTGCTTCCCCATCTGAACCGGACAAAAATTGTCCTTTGTAATCACCTTCGATATTAGCAGGATCCGAGAACGTCGGAAAACCCCTTCCTTCGCTTGTTTCCTTAACAGTTACTATCAGTAAGCGAGCAAGCGAAATGAGCAATTACAGTCATAATCAGTCAGCTTCACAATGGTCGACTGATTTTATCTGCGTGCCACGCTCTATATCAGAAATCAAAAATGACAATCGGCTTTCACGCCAATTTTGAATGTGACCTACACCATCTTTCATCGTAATTCGTAACTGTTGCATTCAATCTCGTCAAGCTTTCGTTCAAACTGAATGCAAAAATGACGAATTTGGGTGCAAGGGCGACGAACTCAAAAAAATATTTGCGAAATTTAAAACGAAAGTTACGAACTGGGATGCAAGGCATTTTAAGGAATAATTTTTACACGAAACTTGAAGTAATTGTTACGAAATAATGTGTGCAACTGGCACTAAATTCGCAGTCACCCATGTCCCAACAAAATTAGAAATGTTTTGATGTTTGGTGAGAAATTTCACTCGGTCAGTTGCAGGAATGCGAACGACAAACTTACTTGAGGTGTACAGCGCTGGCTGTTGTTAGCACAACCAACCAAAATGGCATTGATATCGGACAGCGTCATTGAAGTGCCCGTCTGCAGATTTGGCACGTTGATCTGCAAATCATCTCAACGTTATTAGTAAAGTTGTCAATCTGCCAAATTTCGCCTACCTGAACAGCCTCCGTTTCAATCTCAAAAATGTGTGGAACGCCATCGTTGGAATTTGACGCTTCTTCTTCAGTCATTTGGCCGAAAAACGAATTGGGCGCTCTGCTCAACAGACCCACTCTGAAATCATCTACATTGATTTATCCACATATCAACGTACGGGCAGACTTTGCGCAATTACAACCATTCATACAAACAGTTAGAAATACAAAAAGTACTTTGTTCAATCATGTGGCTGCCATACTGTTTCCGAGAAAGCTTTATAATTTCATCGCGCGTGCAATAGCAAATCTTCCTTATTCGGAAATGCACGCCACAGCGACTTGCAGCGAAATTATTAACGAGCTTTACCAGGAAAATATTCAAAAAATGAAGGCAAAAGCAATGAATTCAAGAGTTGTGACTATACGACGCAAACCGCACGCACCCCCTGTTAACGTCGGAAGCCGTAAGATGTGGAACTACGGGGCCAGCGTCGGCGAGCAGTTGGTTGAAGGTGGCGTCTGAGAGTGCCAGTGTTAGCTTCGCTTCCGCAGATGATCCTCCGAATCCCGTAATCGGTGGTGTATCCCGGTCTTCCTCACGTAGCATCACTGTATCCTGCTTTTCCATCCTGTACACTACGAATTCCACTTTAATCAGTTCAAGTTTCCAGAAAAGAAGTGCTCATACGACTCGAACCGCTCGACTTACCGTGGGTGGACCTGATTTCGGCCACTTTTCACTAATTTTCACGATTACTTAAAAATTAAAGATTCTGGTAAAAAATTTGTGATAGGAAGGGACTACTAGACTATTAAGGAGTGTATATACGAAATTTCATTTCAAACCGACAAATTTGAGCGAAGATATACGCTGTGAAAGACGAGCACCTACGCCGTTTAACGGCAAAAAGGTGAACCTCATTCCGGCCACTTTGCACTTTGACAGCTTCTCAGAAACTTTTAATTCATGTAATAAAATCGTCCGTTGTACCAAAAGAATGGCAATCAAAAGTAGATTCGAATGATATATAGAGCTTTATTGGAAAGTAATTTCTTGAAAAGTTATAATCAATAGAAATTTAACGCTATTTCCCGCGGAAAAAACTGCTGCAAAATTCGGGAATGCTCGAATCGGCGGCCATATTTTTTGATTCAGAGCATGAATCTCATAAATCTTATACTCAAAAGAAAGCTTATTATTCAGGCTTTCCAGTGATATACCGCTCGTTCGATTCTGTTTAGCTTTAGGGACATAACTTTACACTTTTATCGAAGTGGCCGAAATGAGGTCCCGGCCGGTTTGAGGTCCACCCACGGTACGTTACGTTTCGTAGTCGAAATTCACAGTTGCGCAGCAACTGATACATGCGAACCAAGAAATAATAAGCGACTGTGTGAGAAACTATTTCAATATCAAAAATTACCGTGTATTTTGCGCGTCTTTGAATGCATTACCGTAGATGAATGTGATTTCGGCCAGAATGTGATTCCGGCCACATTGATAAGAATAGATAATTCGCCACTAAAACTAAACAGAATCGAACGAAAAGTATATCACTGGAAAGCCTGAATAATGTGCTTTCTTTTGGTTACAAAATTTATTAGGTTCATATTTTGAATGTAGAAATATGACGACCGATTCGAGCATTCTCGAATTTTGCACCAGTTTTTTCCGCGGGGCGTAGTGATAAATTTCTTTTGATTATAACTTTTCAACAAATTATTTTCCATTAAAACTTTATGTATCATTAAAATCTACTTTTCGCCAGCTATCATTTGGTAGAATGGACGGTTTTATTGGTTGATTTAGAAATTTCTGAGAAGCTGTCGAAAGGCAAAGTGGCCGGGATGACATTCACCTTTTTGCCGCTAAATGGCGTAGGTGCGCGTCTTTCACAGCGTATATCTCCGTGAATATTAATCGGTTTGACGTGAAATTTCGTATATATACTCCTTAATACTCTAGTAATCACTTCCTATCATAAGTTTTTTACTGGAAATTCCAATATTTACGTAATCGCGAATATTCGTTAAAAGTGGCCGAAATCACATTCATCGACGGTAAGAACAAACTTTATGTTCCCGATATCACGGCAGTTCCGCCGAGTTAACAAGAAAATTTGCTGCCTCGCAAGCAGGCTCAGCAATGAATAAACGTCAATAAAAAGTAAAATAGCGTTCGATTCCTAATTTAACATTCTGTGCGATGACAGTGACTGAATTCGAACTCGAATTAAATCGAAAAAGCAAAAATGAAAAAAGTAGGACTCCATAGTGAAACTGCCTCGCAAGCGAACTCGAAAGCTAGGTAATATTAAATTATCATCAGGGTACCATAAAAACGAGCGTAAAAAGTTCTTTGCCACGACGGTGACAGATCTAAAATTAAAATGACAGAAAAAATTAAAAAATTAAAAAGCACCGTTAACTGAGTATCACACCAAATTCCACACTTCAGTACAAACATGAATCGCCGTGCCGACAATTCATCGGTACATGGAAGTGATAGGTGTACCGTGCAAAACGCCAGCGCAACGCTTAGCACATGTAAAAGTCAAATAGGTTACTAAAAATTGTTCAAATTTTATGTGTAACAGTAATAAAGCGCACTTTTAGTAAGAATGCCGCTAGTCGATTAGCTATCTTTCATTTATCTGCTTGTGATGCATTCGGTAAATTGACTTTTGCGAACGCTGTGTTCTGATTGCCTATTCCTTCAGCCGTGCGTTACCTTGAATGACCTCGTTTCTATTACTTTTCTTCATGCGCGAATTTTTGCACTGGTTGCAAAACTATGATCTCACGAATCGCTCAGCGGATTTCGATGATCTAAATCTAAAAAATGCAGAATCGTGCTGCACCTTCATCTACGAAAAAAGTTCGGTTGGAGGTTGGGTTTGATTGGATGTTGCTGCGAATCAAATTATCAACCGCATTTATTCAGACATAAAGGAATATACAATGATGATGATGACCAATGTGGGCGCATAGGATAGAGCTATATTATTGACGGTTACAAGTCGCTGTTGCGTCGTTCCTTTCTCCTTTGCTGTAGCGGCGCGGAGTTGAATGGCGGCAGCGTCATATCGAATCGACGCGTCGTCGGAAAAGAAAGTTGATCACCTTGATCTGCGGCTTGATACTTTTATATCGGTCTATTGAGAACAGTGTGGTGATGCCACAAAAATGCAAATCCATCATTCACGGTTCATTTCAATGATCAAACTGTTGTTGAATTCAGCATGAAACGCGTTAACCTTCCTAGGAATGACACGAGCTGGTGCTTCCTTTGGTTTCCTTCGTCCAGAATAGTGAGTTGAAGGAGAAAAATGTTGATCAGCTCGGTTCTGTAGTTGATGCTTACTAAAATAGCTGACGGAGAGGACAGATTGATGGGTTGTTGATTCAACTCAATAAACATTGTCGCTGTTTGCAAGGCATTGCCCCCCCCTTCACGCTTTGGAGTACCACGAAATGTTGCGAATCCCATCACTCATATTTAAAATTTTGCCATTAATTTCTGCGCCGTATCGCATACATCTTGCGTTATCATCGCATATTTATAGGTGGGGTGAGGACGCAAGGCCTATGAGGCCCCAATAGGAGAGGGAAACCTCTGTTCAGCCAGTTTTCTGCACAAAAAACTAGCAGAAGGTAGTACTGGCAGTGGCACTGGTCATCAGGGTCATTTTTCCAGTACGGTAGCTGAGAGACAGGGGGGATTTAATGAGAGCTCTCATTGGTCTTGTTCACTATTCCAGCTCAGGATAGGCTATTCGACGTATTTGATCGAAAATTGGGGATTTCTTTCTTGACCGGCTTTCTCAATTCGTTCGCGGTTCCTTTCGCTCAGTCTTTTGCTTACTTCCAGTCTGCCATTCCAATCCGAAATAGTAATGGTAGTGAGTGCTGGTAATTTTTGAGCTGTTTCTGCTAAATTTGCAGTCACTGACTTCTCATGACCATGCAAAATATAACCATAGTCCTTGACATCAATTTGTTGAATGCGTTCACATTTCTGGAAGTGATAAAGAAATTCAGGATAATCCCTTTGCACGAAGAAATCAGCAGAAAGCTTCAGATATTTGACGGTACTCTTGCAAATTTGATCTGTAATTGACTGCCATGTAGCCAAATCAATTGTGCATTTATTGAATTGCACTGTGTCGATTGCTGGCAGCGGTGCAATACCAACGATTGTGCTGCTTTTCATTCCACAGAGCCAGAACTGCAGATTTTTCAAGGATGGACAATTCGTGAATGACAGCTGAGAATTGGCGGAGAATGTGCATTCATTGAATTGCACAGTGTAAATTGCTGACCCTGTTGCAATACTTAGATTTGTGCTGCTTTTAAGTTCACATTTACTGAATTGCAGAATTTTCAGGGATGGACAGTTTGTGAATGACAGCTGAGAATGGGCTGAGAATGTGCATCCTTCCGATAAACGAATACCTCCAAATTTGAGCGAGTGAAGCTTGATCAAGTTGCTAAATGAGAGCAGTATGAGACTGGACCTTTTGGCTACAATAACTGTTTCATTGTTTATAGATTCATCATTCAACATGTTTCTTGGATATCTTGTGTTGTTCACATTGCCTTTCAATATAATGCTTTGAACGTTTGTGCATTGTGAGAGGAACCAATTTAGCAGCTTGTTGTTAAAGCCGCCTATTGCATTAAATGCATCAAATGTGATATCCAGCTCTATATCAACGATTCTCTCAAAATAATATTTGGATTTCTCTGTCTGTTTTGGTATTTTATCGCATAAAGCGATTCGTAAAAGAAATCTCGAGAATTCATTCATTCTTAAGGGATTCCTATCAGACTTATCTTCTGTATCCAATTTCAAATCAGATAACCTTGTTTGATCATCTGAACAAAAGCAGTACCATGCAGCAAAAAATTCTTGGATGGTCCTGTGTGGAAAGCAAAATGAAGGCTTTTGATTCCATGATTTGTCATATAATTCATCTTTCCTTATCAATCCTACATGATGAACAATGGGTTTTATATCGAAATCAAGAAAATCAGTTTCTTGAAAAATATCCTTCTTTAAATTGTTCAGTGCCATTTTACCAAGACTGAGAAGTTGGGGAAATTGCAGATAATGCTTTTGAATTATATTTTGCTTCTCCCTTATATTTAAAGGCTCAGAAGAGTGAGCGGAATTGTTCTCAAGCTCAAAAAGAGCAGGTACATCGCGATCAGGATTATCTTGCTGATGCCTATCGATAAGCCACCATATGATATTGCAGTACAATTCTAGTAGCGTGCCATCAACGATTCTTTCATGAACTAGACAAATGAATGTCAGAAAGAGTGGAGTCTCTGCAAGTTTATTCAAATTTTCACTATTGTCTAGTAAATGGTGAACTGCTGCTATTTTGGGCTTGTTATCGATCTCTGAAGAGAGAAAATGATTGAATATGTATTTTTCTTTTTGTTGCTTTGCTATTAATTCGAGAACTTCTGCAGAAACATATCCTCTATCTTCGCGACACGCTATTAAGACACCCGGCCTTGTTGTAAGCACAATGTTAAAGAAAAGTGAACTTTGAATGGTACTTGATGAAAAATAATTTCTCAGTTCTTTACACAGTTTCTCTGAACATAATTTGTCATAACCATCAAAGAGTAATAAGATGCGATGCTTTTGATAATAATCCTTTTTCGCTAAAATAAATTTAAGATCTTGAAGCACCTCACTCAGAATGTATTTCCTGAGATACGCTAGAGCAAAATCAGTACTGCTTTCAAATATCTCTTCACGCACTTCACGAAGCTCAGCATATACAACAAGATCATAATGAGATAATTCTTGCTTTCCTTTTGCCCATTCATACGCTAATCTTTGCATGAGAGACGTTTTTCCACTTCTTGGTTCTCCTTCAATAATGAGCACATTTGCTTTCTCAAATGCTCTCTTGAGAAATGTTGCATAATCATCTGTTGCCTTTGAATGCTCTAAATCTTCTCTGAGTGCCAATGAAACCCATGTTTTCTCTATGTCACATGTAAATGGCAATGAGTATAGATTTGTTTTGCAAAATCGAGTCTGATAAATATCATAAAGTGCTGCTTGTACGTTTGATAAGGACCTCTTTTTGATCCATTCCAAATATTCTTGCTGCCTCGTTGGTTCTACTGGGATTGTCTTTGTTTCTGCAAACAGCCTCAGAAACATTCTAAACTCGTTGACATCCGCATTACTTTGATAAAGTTTAGATTTAAGTATTCCATATGATACTTTTTCATTAGAAAAAAAGAAAGAAAAAGCTGCTAAGAATTCTTGAATTGTCCGGTGAGGAAAGAAAAATTCAGTTATTCTTTGATTTTGAGAGTTTCTCTTTTCTTCTTTTCTTATTAAACCAACTGCTTCAACGATTTCTTTCACTTTAAAATTATGTAAATCAGAAAACAAAAATACCGTCTTTTCTATATTGTGTAAGCCCAAAAGTCCAAGTAAATGGAGCTGTGGAAAATGAAAAAATTTGTTTTGAATAATTAATTCGTGATCATCATCGTTCCAGTTGTCGTCACTGGTTCGTAAGTCATATTCAAAAAGTTTTGGTACACTAAGTTTAGTTGTTGGTTGTTGATGTTTACTTTGTTTTTTGTTGTTGTTGTTAGTTACTGATTTTTGATACCGATCCAGAAGATACCAAACAATACTGCAGTAGAGATTCAGTAATGCTTCAGCTGAACTACCATCGGTGATGCGCTCATGTACAAGGCAAATGAATGTGAGAAATAAAGGCGTTTCAGCGAGTTTGTCCAGATTTTGATTTTCACCCAGTAATCTATGCACTGCATTAATGTTGTCGGTTGAATTCTTTTGTGAAGAAAAGTGATTAGAAATATACTTTTCTTTTTGTTTTTCTGTTGTAAAACCAAGCACTTGAGCAAAAACAAATCTCCCTTTACGTCCTCTAAGATTTGACAAATATCCCTTTCTTGTTGCTATTACTACATTAAATAAAAGAGGCTTGTCAATCATGCTATCAAACAAATAGGAGTTTAATTCTGAACACTGTTTTTTTAATAAAGACTCATCATAGCCATCCAACAATACTAAAACGCGGTGCGCCGTACAAAATGACTCATTATTCATTAGTTTCTTAAGATTTTTATAATTCTTTTTGTTCAAGAGATTTTTACAGTAGTAAAGCACCATTTGTGCGATGCTCACAAATTCTTTCTCGCGCACGTCACGAAACTCAGTATAAATAATGAGATCGTAGGACAACGCTTCAATATGTTTTCCGTCCCCCATAAGCATTCGCCATAACCTATACCAAATCCACTGATTGTTTGCAGTTCTTTGTTTTTCTCCCTCTTGGCTTGCCCATTCATAAGCCAATCGTCTCATGAGAGATGTTTTTCCGGTAGCTGGATTTCCTTCAATTATTAGCATTTTTTCTTTGTCGAATGCCCTCTTGAGCAGTTTTGCATGATCTTCTGTTGCCTGCGAACCTTCTTTATCTTTCTCTAGTGCCAAAGAAACCCAAGTGTTTTCAATATCAAAAGTAAACGGCAATGAGAAGGGATTAATTGTTCTAAACCTTGTTAAGTATATATCCTTCAGTGTCTGCGTAGTGCTATAATATGAATACATGACGAAATCTCAACATTTCGTTTTAATTTATAAAGATAAAAGGGGAGTAGAATATCTTTCCCAGATATGTTAACAATATTAATTTACAGAAAATAGATGACAGCAATTATTAACTGCGTAAAATTCACATTTTAGAGGTGCACTAAGGACACTTAAACATAAATTTAGGCGCGATCCTTAATAACTGAAGTGTACCAGCAATTTGAGATATAAATTTTATAAATTCAAATTACAGTTTCAATGACCTAAGTTTAGTAATTTCAGCATTTTTGCTTGTTTTCAGCGTTTACTGCTCTGCTTGTAAAAATAATACAGTCAAAACCGGATAAGTGCACATCGACCCGGCACGGAAACTTTGTGCACTTATCCGGTTTTTGCTTATATGCACTGATTCTGGCTCAATTTTTGCTCAAATCCTTAAAATAAGCACATTTGATTAGTTATATAGTAGATTAATACCGTATTCTTCTCATTGTATGTTAACCATGTGAATTTTTTGGCTCGATTGCGTATAGTTAATTTTGATATTTTGCTTACAAGACAATGTGCGCAAAATTAAAATCTGCCGTTTTCAGTGCAAAAACAAGGATGCATTTAGGTTCAGCAAATGTTAAATTATTCTTATCCTTGAGATATTTTTATGAAACGGGCATAAGACAATAAAATATATAATTCAAATTTGGGACGCAGCGCATCAACTCTTCAGACAATTGACACATGTACGCATCCTTAGGTGTGTATAAGTTTCCATAAAACATTAAAGGACAGGAAAACGGTTCGTGTATTCATGACCTCCTGATCATATTCAGCGTAGTACGTGAGAGTAAATATATTCTAACTTCATATACTATATTTATATAAATAGTGACACTGTGCCACTATTTTTTCAATGCCTCTCTACAGTGTGCCACTATTTTCGCGCGTGCCACTATTAGTTCAACCTCCTGCTCAACATATTTCATTATCACTAAGACACGGAAAACGGTATTTTAATGAACAAAACAGCTAAAGTTTAAAAAATTCCAGTTCAAATTTGCAAAGAAACCACCGAATCGCAATCACTAACATCACCATCGTCTCTGAGAAAGTCCTATCCCAGGTCAAAACGTGAAAAATAGTGGCACATGTGCCACTATTTCCGCGTGCGCTACTATTTCCGTAAATACGGTATCATAAATCTCAGTTAAACTCTCCAATTGCTGGTGTTGAACTAACAATCTGAGATCGAAAAATATATCAATATACAGGGTGGCTCAAAAAATAATACCTTTGCTTGTCATTATGCGCAGAGTGAATGGATATGGACGACCTTGATCTTACTCGATAGAGCTTGGCCTAAAGTTTAAAAAAAGAGCGCGGCGGTGTTTGAATGTATTTAGGGGGCGGCTACAGTAACCCAAAAACACAACTGAACAGCACCTTCTTTTGGATCGACTTTGGTCCCTTGTAACTCAATTACCTTTCATCCTGGTGACTTCGAACTCGGCAAGGTTCTTCTGGTCAACTTTGCGAATCTTTTGCAACACTGAGTTTGAATTTTAAAATTAAAATTTTTAAAACATTGAATTTTTATGAAAAACATAAAAAGCGAGCACTTTTAACAGTCATTTCATCTTAAAGATGTCATGAGAAGCAGAATGAGGTACAATTTGATATTTTTCACCCATATCGAATTCTAAGCCCATGACCACTCAGGAGATCAAAAATGAAGGTCCATGAAATTACAAAATATTGTTGGAAAACAAACTTGATATACTCTAGTATCTGAAAGTGAAATGATTTCTTCGATAACTGATTTTGTTGCCGAGATCTGCGGTCTCAAACTTGAGCAATTTTTTTGACTAAAAAGACTTTTTTCGAATGTCTCAAGATACGGTAGTACCCCTAAGCAACTCAATGTTGCAAAAGCTTTGTATTATTGGTCAGAAGAGCCTTGCCAAGTTTGAAGGCACCAGGATGAATGGCAATTGAGTTACAAGGGGTCAAAATCGACCCAAAAAGGTGCTGTTCAGTTGTGTTTTTGGGTAGCTGTAACCGTCCCCTTAAAAAATTTCGAACGCCGCCGCGTTTTTTTGAAACTTTAGGCCAAGCTCTATCGAATGAGACCAACCGCAGCAAAATCCGTCCACTTTGTGCAAAATGGCAAACAAAGGTTTTTTTTGAGCCACCGTGTAGTAATTGATAGTGCAGAAGAAAGGCAAAATATTATATTCGATATGAACCAGGTGCAAAACTTACTTTTCTAACAACTGTTGTCGATCTTCTAATTTTGACTGAGGTGTACTTGATGAAGAATTAGTTGGAGATTGGCTAAATGTAAATTAGTTATTTATTTAGATTTTCTAAACATCAAATTAATTTTTCGAAAGTGACCTCTAAACAATTAAACAATTCTGTAGGTTATTACGAGAAAAATGATGATGAGAACAGATTATTTGAATTCAGTTGTCAAGTATTTTCGAATTCTGGTGTTAAGCAGTGGTCACAATCAGTGTTGCAATATAGTTGAAAAAAAATGAATATAGTTAGTACTAAGTACTAAATTGAATTTTAAAATTAACTAGTTAATAACAATAATAATTAAATAACATAACTAGTACTAAATAGCAATGTAGTACTAGTTATTAACTAGTTAATTTAAAATTCAATTTTTTTCAGATTTTTTTTATATCAGCTGATGGTAGCAAATAGTTGTAAAATAGTACTATTTTGCTAAATAGTACTAAGTAGAAAATAGTTAGTATTAAGTACTAAATAACAATTTAGTACTAGTACTAAAATGAATTAAATAGTACTATTTGCAACACTGGTCACAATGCGAACGCAAGATGCAAATGTGACTGTGTCCCGTATGCGTCCGGACGCATTTGCGTCCAGAGGCTAATTTCAACTGGCTAATTGTTGAACTGTTGAGAACTGAGAATTGAGCAATTGAGTTGCGCCCCCATTGGTTGAAATTCAAAACTGACCAAACGGCGTGCGCCTCAATTGCTCAATTCTCAATTCTCAACAGCTCAACAGTTTTATGAAATTGGCCCCAGTGTGGTCACAATGCGGCGTTTTTTGCGGCTGAGCCGCATTTGCGTCCCGGAAGCAAGAAACAAATTTTTTTTTGCGTGTTGGTGCTTAGTACTACGGACATTGATATCCTGTATCGGGTGGGCCAAAAATATTGGCACAAATTGTGTTTTAAGAAATATTAAAGCCCACAGACGCAGTTATTTCCCAGAACGTATATATGGAAAATAAGTTTATATATACCTTATTCTTACTCAAACGTATCATTAATATCATCTCCATTCTTGATCTTGCAATAATGTGCTCAAAATTGGCTGACAAAATGATCTAACTCCTATCAAACGCATCTTGAATTTCTCTTTTCAACTTATTATAGCTGGTTACATTCTCCTTAATGTTGCGCATCTGTTACCCCTAATACTATGCTGTTCTCAAATTAACATGGCTTTCAAGAAATCTTGGGAGCTTATTTAGAGAACAACCGCGTTAACGATAATAATGAGTCAAATTTTTGAGCATTTACTTTCCGCCATATTTTACAATAATAAACTGGAGTGAGCGACGCCCTGTTTACAGGCTTAAGTTGCATGACCCTCTAGTATATTCTCGAATTGTCTGCTTGTGATCACTTACATTAGACCCTTGTCCACATTTGCATAAACTTGTGCCAATATTTTTGGCCCACCCGATATTTAGATAAACGTTACAAAGCTTTTGAAAGAACCACGAGCAAATTATCGGGTTAGCGAAAGCACTTTGGAAGGAAGGTGCTTAAAAAGAAGCATTTCATATATTGCATATTTCTCATCAGTTTCTGCGTGTTTCTCAAATAATTTGGATACCTTTCTCTACGTCAGAATCTAGCCTATCTTTGAAAAAAACTGCTTCAAAAATTATGCTCGCAGTGCTTAGCACGAGCCCATCAAACTTGTCAACAAACTGTTTGGACATCCTGAGTAATGGTCGATCAGGGCGATGGTCATTTTGAAACCGCCTAGATGTACTCGGCGGATCACACCACTCGCGCGCCCTAAATTTTCAAAACTTTCTAACGATCGAATGAGCAAAGTAAAAGCAATAAATTATGGTTCAAAATGGTCGCTAACTGAAGGAGATTCGCAGAAAAATACAATTATAAATTATTATGAGACTATACGGCTGTTGAGGGCGATGAAAGAGATGACCTAGTACTACCGGTTTGGTCAGTTGGGACCCATCCATACTTAATTATTTTTCTTTTTTAGCTTCTAATTTTATTCAAAATCTGGAAGCATAATTGCGTGCTTCTTATTACGCTCTTTTTTTGATGCCATCATTGTATTTTTACGTTACTTTGTTGGCGAGTGAACCCCGAAATACGTTAACTATGGAGATTTTTAAAATTTTTTGCTTTTCGATGTAAACGTAATTTCAAAATCGGCGAGCATAATTTTATAGATAGCTTCGTTAGGAATCTAACGCTTTATTTACTATATTTTTAAGTTCATTTATAGCTGAGCACAACTCGAAATACCAAAAAAACGCAAAGCGAACTACTAATCCGCCGTGTGTATTCTACTAAATATTTCGTGTGCAACATAAATGCAAACATGGCAGCTACAATTTCACCAAGTTAAAATCGGTTGATTTCCTGATTTTTTATAAAATTTAAAAACTGTGTACACTTAATTGGCTCACTCTGTATTAGAGCTGACAGTTTCATCAAGTATATCATGAAATTCGTTTTTTATTTTAAATAAAACTAATCTGACGACTACGTTAACAAGTTACTAACTAGCGAATAAATGAAACTGAATTTCTATTTCGCTAGAGCACGACTATGATATCAATTTGCGAATACTTAAGTGCTCAATTATTAATCCTTACTCAGAAGCATTATAATTTCCTTGAACAATGGTGATATTCTCTCCATTGACTTGTCCGCTTACATTTTTACCTCCATGATTGTGACTTGCAAAGGCGTTGCTGCAAAAATTTTCCGAAGCTATAATCAACCTTTTTCAGCAATCAAATTTCGACTCAGTAAATTCGATAAAATTTAAAAAACGTTTACTCGAGTGATTGCACCCCTTACGCACCACCATCGTTTTCTTTACGCAATATTACTGCTCTATCATACTTAATCTACCCATGGGCCTATGTATGTTTAATTCAATATCCTATTGTTTTGACTTTCCTTGGTTCTAATTTTGTGCGAAAATGAAAGTTTCTCTAAAATGGGGAAGTATGATGAGGCAGAGTAAAATTTGTTGGCAGTCTTCAGCATGCGCTGACATGGAACACATGATGAAGTAGATGAAAGTTGGCAAAATATTATATCGTTATAGATTTTAAATTTCAGATTTATTATCTAAAGCGGCCCTACAAGAATTCGAAACAGAAACATTGGTTATAAAACAGAATAATAATGATGAGGAGAGATTGTTCGAATTGAATGCTCTTGTACAGGGTGTTTGGTAAGTCATCATCCAACTTTGTTTTTGAATAACTATTTTCTAAGTTCACCGATCAAGCTGAAATTTTTTAGACTTATAGTCCGGATGTTGCGGTATTTTGTGGAAAAAGAACTATTAAGTTTGGTCAACGCGTTGTCAAGATATGGCCATCCAAAGACAACACCCGTTTTAAGGCGCATTGCCTGCGTTGCGTCTGGGTATATCCATGGGTGAGGTCGGCAAGAAGAGATTCTTGATAATTTTTGCTTTTAAATCAATGAAAAACGGTTCACCAAAGCAAAATTCATATATTCATTGATTCAAAAGCAAAAATTATGAAAAATCTCTTCTTGCCGACCTTACCCATGGATATACCCAGACGCAACGCAGGCAATGCGCCTTAAAACGGGTGTTGTCTTTGGATGGCCATATCTTGACAACGCGTTGACCAAACTTAATAGTTCTTTTCCACAAAATACCGCAACATCCGGACTATAAGTCTTCAAAATTTCAGCTTGATCGGTGAACTTAGAAAATAGTTATTCAAAAACAAAGTTGGATGATGACTTACCAAACACCCTGTATTTTCGTAACCTTACAATAAAATTGGAATAGATACGACGATAGGCAAACAATATGAACCTTACTTAGAATTGTCATCCATTTTTGTAAACTGTTGACCAGCGCGTCGGTATTGAATTGTCTAAAAACTCAATGCACACTTTTCTGCCAGTAGAATTTTAAAGCACTATCCAATAAAACAACTCACAATAAGTTTCGTGACGAAGAATAGGTTCAGTTTAAGTTCTGAAATATGTCTTCGTTAGGAACTCCTATGCGGGAAATAATATTCTAAAACCTTAAAGAGATCAGGGCGTGTCGGCAGGTAAGAGGAGGTGAAAGAGGCTGTTACCGTATTTCTTCCAATAGACGCCCAGGGCGTCTCTTTTTTCAATCAAGCCGTGAGGGGATCGTCTATTGGAGGGGGGCGTCTATTAGAGGGAGGGCGTCTATTTTTTCAACCGATGTTTGAACTTGACGTTCATTGGAGAGAAAGCATAATTTTTGTCCAATTGCCACTTCAGGGGCCTATTTCATAAAACTGTTGCAATTGCAACTGCAATTCCGCAACTGCAACAGTTGCAAAAGGAATTCTGCAATTTTCTGTTTCATAAAGCTTTTAGCAACTCTGCAACTGCAATTCCGCAATCCCGCAAGTCCGTAACAATCTTAAAAGCGCATTTAAGTTTGAAGCGTGGTCCTCAAGCCGGACATCATGATACCGTAATTTTATTTGCATGGCGGCTTGCTTTTGAATTCAAGATTCGGCCATAGTACTGCTACGATATGCCATTAAATCGTTACAAATAAGAAAAATTCACAAATTTCGCATCATTTCACTCATCGTTGTGCTCTCTTTCTATGCTAGTCTTAGTACTCTGCTTTATTCTTCATTCATTTTACATTAATTTTATCTTTTCGAGAGAATTGCAGAATTGCAACTTTTTTTCGCACCACAATTTGTGATGCGAGATTTTTTTCGCAACTGTTGCAGAATTGCGGATTAGTGCCACTTTTTTGAAATTGCGGTCCCGCAATTTTGCAATTCTGCGACTGCAACTGTTGCAAACGCAACTCGGCAATTCCGCAACTGCAACAGTTTTATGAAACAGAAAGTTGCAGAATTGCGTGATGACGACGCAAATTGCAGCGCAATTTTGCAATTCTGCAATTGCAATAGTTTTATGAAATAGGCCCCAGGATAGAATATAATTCATAAATAAAGGGATTGTGCGATATCAGTAATCGGATTGGAATAAGAGTTCAGTGTTGACCTACACTGCATAGGCGTTAATCATTTATTTACCCTAGAAAGGGACATTTACTTGGGGGGGGGGGGCGTCTATTGGAAGAAATACGGTATTTGTAATTAGAGGATGTTTCGACGAAGAACTGCTTTGACGTAAAGCAGATTTCGGCGTGGAAAGTTTGTGGAAGTGTAAACCCCCAAAAGCTTTTAAAAAAATTTAATTTCGGTAGAAGTGCAAAGCGAAAATCTTCTTTGCGATTTCAAAAAGTTTATGCGGGTCTGGTTTTGGCCGTGCACAAAATTCATATCCCTGCATTCAAGATTCCATCTTTCCATTTACTTGAGCTTCATTCTAGGGAAGATCACCTTTTTTTTCGCGCCCAGCTCTAAAACAGATCAAATATATAAATAAAAGGTTGCTCATTCAAAAATACAGCATTTTTTCCTTCATTTCTGCAAATTTGTATTTTAATAATAGTTTTTAGGTTTTATGATCTCTAAAAAAACTTGTCCAAAAGTATTTTTGTACTAAATAAAGACTTATGCAAAATAGGTTTGACTGAAATTAATTGTCTTTATTCGTTATAGTCTACCTGGCAGAAGCTTAAGGTGCACGCTGCGCGAGAATACGTAGTGGTTGTCGGTAATTTTGGCGTGTGCAGCACACCGATCTGTGCTGCGTGGAAATTATGTATCTAGATAATAAGCCAGCGCATGCTCGTAGAACCTATGGTGTTTACTCAAGTAGAGATTAAACAGTAATGTGTCATAAAAAGGGGTGTATTTCCGCAAACAATGCTTTCCTTTCGATTGCGCTCGATTCAAGGTAACGAAATAAATACACTAACAATTGCACCACTATATCACTGCATCATTTTAATCCTAATGTGCATCAATTTAGTCTAATAACCACCTTAAAACTGTTAATCCTATATATTAAGCCAGCACCATCTGTCTGTGTGTGTGTGTGTGTCCATGGACACCCCACGGTTCGGGTAGACCGGACCTTTTGCGGTCCCTGGTCGGACCATGGTCGGGTACCGTAAGGGTACCCCACCCCACACCCCCACTTTCGGCCGGGCCCATTATACGGTATTAAAGCTACATACAAAAACGTGTCGAAATTCACATTTTCGCCCTTCTCCCCTCTATCCAAATACTTGCCAGCCCCAGTCGTACCAGGGTTGTAAACAGTAATGGTACCCCACTCCACCCACCCCACTACCGGTCGGGTCGATCATCCGGTATTAACGTTATACCCATAAAAATGTTGTCGCAGCGCCCTCTAACGGCGAATATTGGAAACTACCGAGAGCGCATTTCTTTTCTTTAGTCTTCAGGTCATTTACGGATTATTGCTAACGAATAAGCTATCAATCACATATCGCCTTAACGTATGGGGTAAGAACTCGAGCGAAGAGCGCGGCGCGTTAGCGCTGCGCTCTTTGCGAGAGTTCTAGCCTTCTACATTAAGCGACGTCCGTCAGAGTCTGTGTGTGAACACCTTACGGATCGGGCTGGACCTTTAGCGATCCCCAGTCAGATAATGGTTGTGTGCCATGAGTACTGCACCCGACCCATACCACTTCCGTACCGCTTCTGTTATATACACATCTAGAGCAAAAACATAGTGTGCGAAATGGCTTAATATGGCATTTGAAGCAAATCTCTCTTAAGCTAAGTAGATGTCACATGAAAGAATTTAATGGTTTCATTGAAGCAGTATCCTCAAAAACCTTTAGCTTTGAAATTTTACAGTGAAAAAACTTCTATTTCCTTGAAAACAATCTCTGTTCAAAACCCGTCGCAAATGTGTTTCAATGTGATTGAGGGTAGATAAAAACCGCGCGTGCCAAATGTGACAAAATGCCGCTTTGGACCGGCGCCACCAATCAATAGACCCTGTCACGTGCGATCGGAGAACATTCTAGATTCTTCGAGAACTTTCCCTGGGTTATTGCCAAATAAATGTTTGTGCGAAGTCCTTTTTTTCAAATTCCCGTCGAACTGCCTTCTGATGAATGTATCGTGCAAATTTGTTTGCATTTATAAAATATAAAAGATCAGCGCACTAGATTACAGGAACCCAAAGGCAGAATGCGAATTCCATGCCGCTGAGCGGTACGGGTGACATGCGAAAACTCAAGCGGATAGCGCGGCGCGTCAGCGCAGCGCTCTCCGCTAGTTATACGAAATGTAGTTCACGAAGCGAACCGTCTTCAACCAATCGCACTGTCGTATTCACACAGAATCGATAAGTGGTTTTCGGAGACAATTTGTTCACAAGGTTCCAAATGCTGTTCAATGCAACACGAGCGACAAAGAAATCAAATTGCAAGAACAATCAGCCACGTATCCCTTAACGGCTAGCCGAAGAGTGTATGAGTTTATTGCTTCATATTGTACGTAAAGTCATAAACGTTTAAATATAAGCGTTGCATCAAGAGCAACATAATTTACATAGCTTGCGCAAATAAAACTGCGCAAATAAAAAACCACGAGCTGCACGTGGACGCTAAGCAAGAGAGATATAACAGAAAGAAGAGAATGACAAATGAATAGTGATAAAACAGCTTGAATATTGAAGCGCTAGTACTTGAAATAGCCCGAAATATATCGATGCAGTGATCGTACTCTATGCGTTGCAGTTCACGCTATCCACTTGTTCTGAAACAAAAGCGTTCACATGTAAGATATGTCTCCTGTCACAGTACCAGTCTGTGCTGAAGAAGACTGTCGATGAGTCGCTGCAGTTGCAGAGAAGTCGACTTCTTCTGGCGGATTTTGCCCAAATGACTATAGTATCTGCTGACCCGTTGCTCTGAATGGTCCTGAACGGAATCGATGTCGAGTCGAGAGCCGACCTTGAGCAACAGTCTGACGGCGCACTCGACCATCTGCGCGTCGCCGCTGTGCTGAAAAGCGGTGATGTTAATACTTTTTGAGAACCGAGCAAGCTTACCTCGCCGTTTCTCAGAAAGAGGTTGGCAAGGCAGTAGCGAACGACTGAAGATGGCGACACGCCCTCGATGTACATATGTCCGATGAAACTGTAAGCAAAATTCGATGAGCTTCCATCCGATCGCTGCAAAATCGCCACAAACCCGATGGTTCCGAATATGCGCGCGCGTTCCTTGGCTTCCATTTTCTGGCAGCTGCTCGTCAGCTGAGCTCGCGTCGATTGCTGAAACGTTCGAGCAATCCATAAGGGTGTATTTGAACTTTCGAAATAAGGCGTGTAAAGAGTAATATTGCCTTTTTAGGTTATATGATTATTATGCTTTTATGATGAGATACTGTATGAATAACATACACGTTATAAGAGGCTCAATTTCTCATACACTACCCCTCCTACTGTACATTGGAAACTAGATATTACATTAAAAGACCAATTGTGGACGATTTCGAAGCTTTCTCAAATGATATTTCGACAGAGGGTGTCCAACGAATGATATATTAACAACGATAGATTAGCAATCAATTCGAATCCTTTAACAGCTTCGCCCAAGAAATATCGTTCGTACTCACTTGCAAAGACAAATTTTCAATCGGCAAGTTTTTTTAATGAATAGCATACTTTAGTAACTTTAAATGTTTTAACGCTCAAGCGAAAGAAAACAATAACATATTCTCGCTAATCGCACCTCAAGCTCTGCCCACACTTTAAGAATTTTCAAAGTACCTTCGATGCGTAAGCGAATAAAGATAATTATAAAGAAAGGCATACGTCGTTTTCTGCTTCGGCACGCAAGGCTTCATCGAAGAGATCCAAGAAGCGACCCTGGTCGAACGTCGTCTTGCAGCGATTCAGCAAAGCGCGATGGAATCCGACCCTTGAGCCAGTCTTTCTCTCTTCGTCCAACATTACATCCCTGCACAGGTTGCTGAAGTCACGCTTTTATAATCAATCAATTAAACTTGGTATGAACGACAGAATTAAAAAAGATTTGAAAAGGATAAATAAGCTCGAGTATGACTAACCAGTATAGTGGGAAGAATTTTTTATCTTCCACTGCCTTTTCGAAGAACGCATTGACAACAATCGAAATGTCTTCCGAGGATGGCGAAATCGTTGGAGGAGGCATATTTTGCATTGCAGCGCTTCGCTCTCTTTCGGCCATCCGCTCATTCTGCAAAGTAGCATTGGTCAAATAATCGACACTGAAACAAGTTGAACTCATACGAGACTCCAAAATGGATTCCAATGGTCGTGCGCGAAAGTAGAGTCATTCAGAATATCCCATCGGTCGTTGATTGAAATCGGACGCTGAGGTTCGTTGCGCTCGCGCACGATCAAGCCGCACAACATCAAAAAGTCGCGACCAAGCACGCCATTGGCCATATCAACTTCATTCTTGTCCGCTTTCAACCGATACATCCATTTTTCCCATTCGGCGGTCTTTGCAGCATTTATGTTCAGTGCCGCCGTAGGGCTGCAATCGATCAGTCAATATAATAATATTTACCGTATTTTAAGAAATAGTGGCACAGTGCCATTATTGTTTCAATCACTCTCTACCCTGTGCCACTATTTCTGCGTGTGCCACTATTTCCGCGTGTGCCACTATTATTTCAACCCTCTCTATACCGTGTACCACTATTAGTTCAACCTCCTCCTCAACATATTTTATCATCACTAGGACGTGGAAAATAGTACTTTAATGAACAAAATAGCTACCTTTTAGAAAATTCCAGTTTCCAGTTGCTAAAAGATCACCGAATCGCAGTAGCAAACACTATCATCGCCTCTGAGATAGTCCTGACCCCGGTCAATAAGTGAAAAATAGTGGCACATGTGCCACTATTTCCGCCTGTGCCACTTTTGTTTCATTCACCCTCTACCCTGTGCCACTATTTCTGCGTGTGCCACTATTTCTTAGTGTGCCATTATTTCTTAAAATACGGTATTCTGCTTCCTAAGCAAAGGAGCAGTACTAACTTGGCATCGGGCTGCTGTGGCATTTGTTGGTCCCCACAGGCATTGGAACTGCTGGCCTCAAATGCCCCAACCAGTGTTGGCGGTTCGAGGGGTGCTTCCGATTTACTTTTATCATCGCTTTCTGCTTTGTTCACTGTTGATTCAACAGCGGTCACGCCTATAAAATATCATTCCATTTGCAAAAATATTATAATAAGTAACGCGATTTAACCGTTATCGTGGAGCGATGGAAACAACAAATCGTCGTCCAGATGCAGGGAGGTGATAGTGTCAGGATATTTGTCGTCATCGATGAAATCGTCCATTAAAGCGCCTTCAGTCCGTGCCGTTTCCTCTGGCACAGACGTGGAGGGCGCACTGTCCCGCGAGCGCGAATCGCTCTCAGTTTGTTGAATCGTTGATTCCAACTTATCCTTGTTTTCAACTTCATTCGTGACTGGATTAACTATAGCGAGAATCTTCTTTTTCAGGTACACTGGGAGAGCAGAGTTGTTCATGGGTCGATACTGTTGACAGTCGAGGAACAAATGGGGAGGAGGGCGCGACAGAGACATGGAGTGTTGCTGCATGTCATGCTGAGGAGTGTAGGGCATAAAGGAATTCTGGTAGACGACGAGCGGTGATGGAGTAAAGTGCGACTGGGGTAAATGACCGAATAGCGCGCGTCGTGGAGCATGTTCGGCGAAAGCTTGCGCCTGCATTTGCTGTGCAAACGCTTCACGGTGACCAGCAGAGGCGTACATTGATGGTTAAGGGCTGAAAAAATTACCATTTTAATGATTTTTTAAACTCAGGTTTCTCACGCTTCATGCACTTAGGTTAAAATTTGACATCCACTACGGAAGCAACGCCGAAATATTTCACTGAAACACTGCGGCATCAATCTCCGAACTCGACTAACGAATGTCAGGCGTATTCTACTGATCGAAGATGCTTAATAGTAGGGCTGTAACGGGGACGGGGAATTCCCCGTTCCCCGGGGATTCCCCGTCCCCGTCCCCGTCCCCGTCCCCGGAATTTGATTTTGTCCCCGTCCCCGAAATTCCCCGTCCCCGGAATTTCAATTTGTCCCCGTCCCCGAAATTCCCCGTCCCCGGAATTTGATTTTGTCCCCGTCCCCGAAATTCCCCGTCCCCGGAATCTGAATTTGTCCCCGTCCCCGAAATTCCCCGTCCCCGGAATTGCCAATTCCCCGTCCCCGTTACAGCCCTACTTAATAGCATCGTACAAGAACCTTCGCTTAGCCTAAGCCTATAACTAAGAACTTGATCAGACATATTTTGCACTAAAATTCGTCTCATCATCCTATTCGCAAACCGCAGAAAACAACCTATCCTCTAGTAGGTAACATCCGAAACAGAGTTATAGGCGTCAGAAGGTTTGACATCGACGAATGGTAGGGCAAAGCGTCCTTGCCCGCTCAGAGGTTGCGCGCGGGGAGAACATTAAAACAGAGACGATGGCGTATGGGCGAAAGAGAAAGGGCGTACGACTAGTCCTGAGGTCATTGCGCGAATCTTCGTCAATTGATTGAACAAAGACATCGAAAGGCGCAAACGAGATCATCGTTCGGATATTTTGATCAGCCACTCACATCGTTCACGTTTCAATTAACAACATGTAACATCATTTAACAACGCGCGAAGCTGCTCATGGTGGCACATGGCACTACCGCCTTTCTTCACCGTAAAAAAGCGTGGATAGCAAAGCTATTGCGAGAAAGCTCCTCTTCGAGAATATTATGATATAACCTTCGCTCAGCTAAAATATTCTTTGTACGGTGCAGAAGAAAAGTGTCTCGTTTTACTTCATCTGTTCCAATAACGCATTGCAAATGTAAGTTCTCATGAATGCCAAGGTTGCGATGCACGCAAAAAATTTCGATAATTGACCACCGCTTTCATCGAGGAATTCGAATTTTCGATGCTAAAAGTTTTAACAGAGGATGCGATTTGGCGATCGCAAGGAAAAAACAAAGTTGTTCGTGCATAGTGTGGTCATAGCTAAACGGTATCTAAATTTGCCGCAATACCGTAATTCAGCACTCCCTGAAGCCAAAGTACAAGATTATGATTGATTCTTGATCGAATGCTCGACGCTCGTAATGAACGCACATGATTGAATTTAGGACGGTAGCAACGCTTCGATGATGATATTGACCTGAATTCTTATTCTTTGTATCAACTTTTCCCATATCTTCTGATTGCTATCAACAAAAAGTGCTTGTGAAAGTGTTGGATGTGACCGACTGACCGTCTGCTATTACTTGCATCATCCATTTTCGAATTTTCCCTCCCCACCAGGCGGTTGAAAGCTGAAAGATGCGGTGGTGGTCAGTTGTATTATGGTTAGTGTCATTATTGGTTATCAGCCTCAATCCAGCTGTTGCACTCTTCGAAGATCAAATTGGAAAATCCGATTGGTGGGTTCATTTTGGACGGCGTTATTCGCTTTTTCTTTGCAGCACTCAGCAATCATAGTTGATTTCAGGCGACTTCAGTTTGTTGGCTGTCCGACTCAGATATTTCTCGATCGGAGCAAGGCGGGCAAGCCGTCCGATAGCGTTATTGTTGCCACAGATCACAATGTCATCGCGTCTCTCTCGCCGACAACCGGTGAAATCGGTGAGTTACGATTCTGACTGCTCATAGCTTTTCTGCCTACTCAATGCGCTACTTACGAACATAAATGTCCTTTTCAGCATGGCGGCAGACTCAAGAGCAGCGCCCCGGCGTGCAGTCCATTATTGCTAATCGAGGAAAACGTACGTTTGGCAATTCGCCAGTTTTTTTAAATGATGGCGATGCAATGCGTACCATTTTTCAGTGATTGCATCAATTGCCAGCAACGGTCGGGTTGTGAGAGTGTGGGACAAGCCGTCTGGTTACCTCAAATGGGAGAAGACGTTGCGTGAAGAGTCAACAAGCAGGTTGGATACTCTCCACATGTCCTCTCTCGATCTGACATTTTATTGTTATATTTTCAGCAACGGAGCTGTGACGTTCATTGATGACGCGACCGTAGTGGCATTAACTGATAATATTGTCGTTGCGTTTAACTCTCAAACTGGCGATCAACTCTGGAAGCAGACGCTCGAAGAGAAAGTGTAAGAATGGTTTAGTGTTGTCGCCGATCGCTTACTATGATTATAATCAATGTTTTTCATCAGTAAGGATGTTAGTGGGTAATGACTCAGTTAGAAGTATGCAACAGTGACGAAATTGAGTGCAAAGACGATCAATTATAATTATATATATAATGTTCGATTTCGTTTTAGTCTCTGGTTCGGTCTCGTTCGTGGGTCGGATGCTGTGACTGTAGTGGGTGGTGCGCACCGCAGCGCCGCTCATGTTGTCACACTCGACATGAAAAATGGTGCCAAACAGAAACTGCAGACTCTTCCTGCACCTTGGTTTGCAAAACAAAGGTAGTTCATTTTATTTCAGAAAATGATCTCGTCAATTCTGGTTGCTAAGTGAAATATTGAAAAAGTGAGACTGTGATAAATGGAAAATGAAAATTAATGACATTGATATTTTATATAAGCGGGTTTTTATTTCCACTCTTAAAGTGGAACTCAGGTAATTTTAACTCAGCGTAAATTTATAATAAAAGTTAAGAGTTCTCAAAATCAATGAGGAAATTTCCCATAATGATTTGAGTCGGAAAATGTTCATTTTGCTTTGTAAAACATCATCCTTAAAAAGTAAAACGTTCTCTTTGATGTAGAAAGCGCCCTTATTAAAGTTTAAATGGTATATGAAATGATTTCAGCTGTCTACTATCGGGCTCTATACTGGCATGCGCTGGAGACAATGGCGTGCACACTGTGGACGTGTCGTCGAGTCCCCTGCAGACGCATTCGGCCATAGTTGCGGAGACGACTTCCGTGCGGGACCTGGACATCGAAGGCTTCGTCGGCGTCGGGTTCGCCTCGTCGTCCGCCCTCGCCGTCTTCCGCCTCAGCCCGACCGCCGCTCCTGCTCTTGTGGTCAAATTCGATCAAGTATGTTTTTTCTGCTTTTTTTAAAGAGAAACTGCCGTCACTTCGAGATTATACCGTTTATTGTCGTAATTTTTGACTATGTGACATATCTGGTTTATGCTGTTAAATGTATCGTTTTGTTGCAGTATGACGCAGTCTCTGCCGCTCTTACTGCCGAGAAGAAGCCGATATTGGTTGCCGTGAGAAATCTAAACCGAGTTTCTTATTTCGACTTGTCCACCGGCCAGGAAGAGACGATTTGGTCAGCCGAGATTACCGGCGAGAACCGAGCTCCAGCTAAGCAGGTATGTTTTATTCCAATATTACCATGTTATAGCACTGAAAAAGTGATAAAAGCATAGTATAATTATTGAAGATCAAATTTGGTTGTTTTTATTGAGCAAGAAATTCAGTCATTCTGCCTATACTGAGTAAATTGTTGATTGCTCAGTTGTAGATTGAATATTTTTTATTGTCTTTCTATTTCGATAGTAATAAATGTATCATTTCAGTTGGCATTGTTGATCGCTGGCAGCGAGCGCGAGCTGCTCGTCGTCGGACAGGACTGTCGCGTCGACTTCCTCGTCCACCAGAGCAGCTCTTTGAATTTGGAGTGGTCTCGCCACGAAGCGTTGGCGGCGATATCGAGCGTCGAAATGGTCGATCTGCCTTTGTCTGAAGCGCAGGCGAACATCGAAGCGGAATTCGCGTCGGGAGATGGTATGGATAAATATTGTACATTTAGCGGTTACTGGAAGAGAAGTAGGAACCTGAGCTCCATAAGCTGGTTTTTGTTCAGTGGTCAGCGACTGATATCTGAGAAAAGCTGCGTCTCATGCAATAGATAGGAAGTTGTATATGGTGAAAATATGATACTGAGCTAACTTTTCGCAGATTTCAATGACTAAGCTTAATGAAACAGGACCATGAGACGCGTTGAGGTTCATGGCTGCCGAGGTGGGCAAAGCGAGCTCAGACAGACAAGGGGGCCCTCCTCTTCCCGCTCTCATGTCTTTGATCTCACATTTTTGCTATTCCCTCCCTCATAATTTTTGACAGCTCTTTTTTGGCGGTATTTCTTGGGCACTTGAAGTAGCGCATGTTCTTTCAGAATCGATACTTCGCACGCTGAGCCGTCGATTGAGTACGCAGATTACGCAGATCCGTCGAGCGCTGTTGCACGCCGGCGACGAAATTCTCTCCACCACCGGTCTGCTCGGCGACCGACGCACGGCGCTGTCCGATTGGCTTGACTCCTTGCGCAACGGCGATACCGACGCCAGAAAGCGCAAATCAAACAACAATCAAGAACCTTTCGAACGCGATTATTTCAACTTGCACAAGATGATTGTCGTCACGACGCTCAATGGAAAGGTAAGATGCGTTTTATATCACTTCCGCTATTATATGGACATTTTTCAAATCAAATATGATGGTTTCTGATTCAAAGAGGATATTTGAAAGTCATATTAATACGAAAAAGGTCCTTTTTAATTTAGAAAACGTCCTCTTTGGTTTAGAAAGTGTCATAATTAAAGTGAATGGTATTTAAAAACGCAACTGTTTCAGCTGTACGGATTGGACAATCGCCAAGGCGCGATTGTGTGGCAGTTGTGGGTGGGTGCGGACTTGGAGCCGCTGTCGAGCGTGGAAGGACGCAGCGTGCCGCTGTTCGTGCAGCGAACGACGGCTCACTACCCCTTCCCGGCGCAGTGCGTCTTTGCTGCCAAACATAAGGTACAGTTTAAATCTTTGATAGCGGGTTCGCTTACAATGATAATTTGCTTATAATGGTCGGATATGACTCGTCTCCAATTTTCGGCCGCCTAAATTTTGTACAGTGCGGCAGTTTTTTTTATCACGGCGATCGCTTTTAGTGGTCAGAATTAGCTGTTCCCATTTACTGATATAATCGATTTTGACCGTACAGTAGAATTCGATTTTACCTCTTTCGCTTCTACCCGTCATGTTTGGCCAGTCCCAGAGTGTATCTTCCCATACAATGAAGGTTGCTCACACCGGTCATAATCAGCTGATTCCATTTACCGGTGAAAATGATTTCCCCTGTAGCTTATTTATGGGTTGTCTAATGAAATCTTTGCACAAAGTTCATTTTGCGCTTTCAGACTACCGGCAAGGGTGTGCTCGTCACCTTCGATCCTATCAGCGGCAAAGTGGTCGATCGCGTTCAACTCGCCGCTTCCGTCAAGCAGATTGCCCTCTTGCCTTACACCAACGCCAACGACATTCACTCCGTCATCGTCGTCGACAATAACAATCACGTTAGTTCACAACAATGCGCTTAAAGATTGAGCACTCTTTTCGCGATTCACGTGAAGTGGGCGAATCCTCGCGCTAGCGGATCGCGTGCGCGGAAGGTTTTTAAATTTGGCGAAAAGCCAAGACGTTTTTTGACGTATGTGCGCGCTGCGAAATAGTAGTCGGCCGGCAAACGTGTAGATTTACGTCGCGGACTGCGACAATTTTAATTAAATTCGCGCATTGCAATCAATACTCTCTGCGAAAATCGCATCTGAGTATAATGCAAAGGTCGCATATTGCAATGCGCAGCAGATGAATGGTAATTAAACAGCCGAGTTGAAAGTCGCGTACGAATTGATAAAATTACGTACCACGGCCTGTTTCATAATACTAATAAAAATATAGAAATCTAATTACATTTCTGCATTTTCCTTTGATCACAATACGAATGATTATAATGCAGAAAATTTTTATTATATATCTATATTTTATATTGACATTAGTTTTATGAAATTGACCGCATCACCTTTCAAGAAGACTAACTATTGCTCTTTTCAGGCGACGCTGCACCCGAACGACGCACGCATCCCGGCCGATTCACCTATTTATCTCATGTCTGTGGTGGCGGAAACGGGAGAACTGACCGGTAGTCGGTACAACGCCGCCAGCAAGAAACTCGAGGTCGTATGGACGTCGACGCTCGGACTCGACGACCGCGAAAAAGTCGTTCATGTGATGTCGAAGCGGTTTGGTGGTTAGTCTTTTCTCTTATTAATTTTATTATTTTAATTCTCCTTTTTCTTATCACTCTTATCAGTCGACTGCGTCAGACTAAACTGTGCGCCCTTTTTTTGGTCGCGTCGAAAACGCTTGGATCATTTAAGAACTGCAGCTGGAGCTTGCTATACGATTAATTAGAGCAACATTAATTCTTCCAAATTTTTGCATTAAAAATTGCCTAGATTTACTCTTCCTCACACCGAAACGAGGCATGCGCGTATATTCTGAATAGAGTGGATCGAAAGATCAATTAATTGCAAAATTCGCATTTTAGAAGATTGCGGTATATTCGCGCGAGCCGTGCAAATGATTGAATTTTGCGTCGCACGCTTATGAATATGCGCAAATGCCTTGTTTTGATGTGAAAAAGAGAAAATAATGAACATTATACTGTAAGTCGGACTTAAATTGCGCTATTACAGAGCATGTCCACTCGCAAGGTCGCGTGCTGGGCGACAGATCCGTCCTGTACAAGTACAGCAACCCGAACTTGGTCGCTCTGGCGGCGTTGAGCGACGTGGACGCAAAGGATCCTAAATCAGCCGGCGGTCTGCTGACCATCTTCCTGATCGACTCGGTCAACGGGCGTGTGCTCTACGCCGGCAAGCACCACAAGGCCTCCGGCCCCGTCCACATGATTCACTGCGAGAACTGGCTGACGGTAATTGTTGTATTCTTGAGTGCGCAGGGTTTATCATCTTAAATTCTTAGTCAGAAACGAGAAAATGATGTATTGGTCCCGTAACGATAAGTGTTAATGTGTTAACGCCGCAGCGAACGTGCTCAACTTAGTTTTTGATACTAAGCGTATTACGGAGTTCCCTTCGGCTCTCAGTCACTGATTAAGAAAAACGACTATTCAATCTTAATTCTCAACGAAATAATCGTAACATAAGATTTTAATGTAACGGCGCGTTAGCGGAACTGTCGTATAAGTGACCGCTAATTGTAGCGGATGATTTATAGCTGCATTGTAGCTTGTTTTTGTATTGTGTTATTATTGCGGGATTTCAAATAATTGCTCACTGCTGTATATTTCGACAGCTGACTTGCGAAGACTACAATAACTTCGTCGATCAAAGAAACGATCCTAACTCGTTATTGTTCTTTTGTAGTACTCGTTCTGGAATGAGAAGGCGCGTCGAATGGAGCTGAACGTGTTGGAGATGTTCGAGGGCCACGTTCAGAGCGACCCGCAGCGATTCAGCTCGCTCGCGCCCACTCTTCAGCCTCCCATCGTCATGAAACAGGGATACATCTTCCCTCAGGGCGTCTCTGCGATCACCGTCACCGAAACAGGTACTTCTACTTACGCCATCCTCTTCATTTTTCACTTTTGCATTTGATTCGCGAGAATGACGAAGTTGAGTGCGAAAGTGACGAATTGCAATGCGAGGGCGGCGAATTACGGCGAAATTTTTTACGATATTTTCGCCGCAGTTTTATACGAGACATTTTTTACCAAGAGTCATTGATTCTTGATTTATTCGTGCAGTAATATACTAGAATGATGAATTACGAAATTTGGATGTTAACATACTTCAAATTAATGATCCTTTTTATCGTTATCGATGAAAGAAAGTATATTAAAATGGAATTTCAGACCGAGGGATGACGAACAGGAACGTGCTGATCGCGATGCCGTTCGGAGGTATTCTGGAAGTGCCGAAGAGTTTCCTGGATCCGCGACGACCGATCGAGCCGACGATGGAGCACCGCGAGGAAGGACTGATTCCGTATATGCCTGAGATTCCCGTCGCCACGGAGAACATCCTGAACTACAACCAGACGGCGGTTGGCGTGAGGGCGATCAAGACGAGCGCGTCCGGACTCGAGTCGACCAGCCTGATGCTCGCCTACGGTCTCGATCTCTTCTTCACCCGTCTCAACCCCAGCGGTACCTTCGATATCCTCAAGGACGACTTTGACCACTTGTTGATCAGCCTCGTGCTCTTCGCCCTCATCGTCGCCAGTGTCGTCAGCAAGAAGTTTGCTAAGCATCGCGATCTAAAACAGGCCTGGCGGTAACACGCACCGCCCCCACCCCCCGCTCATTCCCTTTGTCTGTTGTCACTCTTGGCGGCTGTTTTGTCGATTATTATTCTTGTTGTTTCTTTGTTGATGACATATGGATGTATGGAAGAGTCGATTGTGAAGCTTGGTAGTTTTAGTTCGTATTTCAAAATACAGTGCTGGGTTTTGCCGAAAACCGTTTCTAGCTAAGTGATTTCTTTTTCACTCTTTGTGCAACGTCCTCTCACAAACGAATTACGAGAAAGAAGAAACAAACAATTGTTCTCAGCTTCATCGTTACCCATAATGTAACATGTTAGTTTCGTAAGTAGCTTTTAACATTAATTCTTGAGAATATTAGGAAACATAGCGCTGCGCATCGCCAACTATACTAAACGAAAAGACGAAAAGATGTTACAATTGTTGTACTAAAAGAAAAGGAGATCATTTTGGAGGAGTGGCGGTATTTCGGAAAAACCTCGTACGCATTGTTGGTGCGCAAATTTAAGTCAAAGATCGGGCGGATCAGTAGTTTTTTACAGTAATAAATGGTGCACGCAAGGCATGACAGACGCGAGTCATTCGTCAGACTTTGGTGGGAGAAAAATGAGTGAGGTGGAGTTTGTTCAGTCGCATGTGACATCGGCGCGGCTCTTTTTTGCTCGTGCCTGGCGACGGTTTGAGAAACGACCGCCCGATCTGCTGCGACGCGCGCAAGCTTTTTCTGCCCCTTCAATACCGGCTCTCCTATCCATTGTCTACCAGCCATGTTAGGCGGCAAAAAGTTCATAGAGGAGCAGTGATGACTGTCCGATCATGTGGGCCGCCGCAGTCTTCCTCCTGTACGCCCTGTCGCTACCGCCGCTTGCCGACGGAGTCGTCAGACCCGACCGGCGCTCTCTTAACTTAGTTCACCCTCATCGACATGCCTTCGACTACTTCCATTCTCACAGATGGCCGTGGATGGTCCGATTCGAGTTCGATCAGATGGACCGCAGGTGTGGAGGAACGCTGATCGGAAGCAACCTCGTGCTGACCGCCGCTCACTGCGTCGCGCGCGTCAGGTTTGTCCTTTTGAGGGGCCTATTTCATGAAAATATTGCGATTCGAAATTCTGAAATTGCAATAGTTTTATGTGAAATGGGAAATTTGTGAAATGGGTCCCGCTGCTTCTTCGAGTTTTTTAAGACACTGACTATATTATCTTCAGCATAGAACGCATTCAGGCGATCGTTGGCGAGGTAAATCGCTTCGCTCGCACGAATGACACGATCAGGTCGAGCGCTCTCGAAGTGATCGTCCATCCGCACTACCGCGTCGAACGAATTCCTGATGTGAGCGCCAACGATTTCCTCGAAATCGACATCAACGACATCGCTCTGGTCGTCCTTGCGACTCGAATACCTTGCAACAATCTCACCAAATCCATTTTATTACCTTGGGATTGGCTGCATAAGCTGACCGCGCCAGAGAATCTTAGCATATTGCCCGCTCGAGATCTTTCAACGTTTTACCGATGCACCGTTGCCGGATGGGGCAAAATGGAATTCGGAGGTATGATCGCGGAATTTGAGGAGTTAAGTGT